>CAAKHG010015449.1:8422-22997 GCA_901007715.1 Dactylopterus volitans | reverse complement strand
GACACACACACACGCATGCACACACGCACACACACACCTTCATTGACTTCAGCACTGCTAATTTTTTTCCAACATCATAAACGACCTTCTCACTGTGGACTCTTGAGGAACAATAAAACAATGCCTTCAAGGTTGTGTCCACTCAGTGTGTGTGTGTGTGTGTGTGTGTGTGTGTGTGTGGATCCAGAGTCCAAACAAGTCTGTGGCAAAGTTGCCATGGTGATGTGTAAATCAACTACCAACCTTGCTCTGCTCTGTAAAAAAAAATCTGAATGGACAAAATCAGGATCCTAATCTTTAAAGCTTTATTTATATAGATTCAGTTCATTCAGAGAGCCTCTCCTTCTACCTATCCTGAATTGTTTTTGTTTTAAATCATTTTGGGGTTTCAAACCAGCAATCTGCCTCTCACACACTCATGCTCTGAACACAACTGATTTTTGAAAGACATTCAAATGCATATACACTTTACACTGCTAACACTTCGTAGAACCCATCAAGCCATCAAACCCAAGCATAATATATTAACTATTGCAGCAACATTTGCATGGAAAAAAAAAATCACTTAATTTGATTTGGGAATAAGCACCTTCCCCGTGAGGATCACATGTCCGCTGATACTTGACAGGCCCCATTTCCGATTACCTATTACCAAGTCATTACAAAATAAACTCCAAAAAACAAAAACGAAAATAATGAAATAAAAAACAGAAATCTTTCATTAGACTGCCGAGACATACTAGAGCTGTGCTAAATATGTGCTTGTATATAAAAAAAAAATACTGGAATGTAAAATGAAAGCAAATCTACTCAAACTATGAATAACTACATGTGCTTCCTATTGTTTCACCTGGTGGAAACATGGACATAAAATCCAAAAGAAGGGAAAACAAAAGACAGGTGCCACTTGACCGAAAAACCCTGTCTTGCTGCGTAAAGACAAAATGTCTGCCTCGCTACCCTGCAGAGGATCAAAGATCAAGTTCTATAACGGAGGTTGAGACAGAGCTGTTTCCTTAGTTTACTCAACATCAACAGCCAGCACAAACTAGTCACCCCCAAAAAAAAAGAATCATCTGATTACAGGCAGCCACTGTATCCCTTCGCAAAGATCTTGATGAGAGACGACAAAGCCACCTTTCAGACTTCAGAAAAGGCATCTGAAAAGGGCGAAGCTTTGGCGTAAAATGATCTTGAGCTTTACCATCTTGATGGATTTTGAAAGTCGTCTATCCCCTTTAAAAAGCTCAACAACCAGCTATCATGGTTGGGGATTTGTTGTCCTAGCAAAGAGTTTGTGATCAGCAATTAGTGTCGAAATCATATCAGTTATTTATCAAAAACAAATCTAGGAATCAATTTACAATTGAAGGGCGAACAATAACTCAGTGGTCCGTGGTTTCTGCTTCACGCATACAACTATGAGCCGCTTTTCTCTGGTTCTTCTAAACTTGTTAGTTAAACGCGATGAGTTTTGTGATGTTTTGAAATCACGAAGGGCACTTTAACAATGTTCTGACATATTGAGCACCCGAAAAAAATTCATCATATGAAAGAACGGAGGAAAAAGAGGTAAGTGGTTGCAGTCGTGTTTGGTTATATTGTTTCAAGGATTTCACAATGGCTTGAGTTGCATAAAAGCAAACGTGGAAAAGGGTACAATGACTTGTGATGAAAAGGGATGTTTCAGATTCCGTAGTAAACATTATTCAAGGTGATGAAGCAACCTAGACATCAGTCACACACACAATTTCTAGCCCACCACTTCACTTTCAATCTGGTATTTGACAGTTTTCCACCAACAACATTACTGACAGGCCTGTCAGTTTGTTTTTACTTGTATGTATATTATCAAGTATTTCTATGTAGATCAATTGTAAAATTATATCACAGATACACACAATTTAGCCTTTAGTTTATTTCACCTACGATATTCATTTCTTCTTCTTTTAGACTGATGCAAAATATACAATTTTATGACAATATATTACAGAACAACCAGAGGTTTTGCCTGCATGGAAGGGTATTTACATCCAAAATACAGATTTACACAACGTTTTGCGGTCCGCTCTACCAGCCAACTGCGACACGCATGACAGCAAAGCCAAACATGTCTTGCCCATGTTAACTGGGCAAGACAACGCCTGCCAAGTAACTAGTCATTACATACAAACAAACATTAGCTGCTACTTCAGCTTTAAAAAAAAAAAAAACTAATTAATGCAAACCATAGATGTGGAAACCCTGCAGCATAGAAGTGGGGAATTAAAACTGATATCGTTCCTAAGCTTAATGACAGTATGCGACTGATTTGACATCTTTTGCTTGCGCTTTGAAAAAAATCGCCACATTTAAAACTTTCTCCCCAAAAAATTGCTTGTGTTTGATTACAGTTTCCCATCTCTTGATGTTTGTTTGTTTCTGTAGTTACATTGGTCAGGATTATCCGCATAACACACAAAAAAAGATGCGGGGTGTGGGGAGCAAAGGCTGAGAGTGGGGCTGCTGTCACATGACAGAATCTGACATTGTTTTGCTTGCCTGATGGCTGGAGTCAAGGAAATCGACTCCCGAGCATCATCCCGGAACATCATGTCCAGTTAGGTAACAAGTTTTTGCCACCGCTCATTTCATATCTCACTCCCTCCCCTCCAAAACAACGCCCCCCCTTCAGTCAAACGTGACCAGATGCCAGGGGGGGACGACGATGTGCGTGGAATTGTTGCTGGCGGATAAACAAACGCGCCTTTGATTGCGGTCGCCGAGACGGCTCAGCCGGAACGACCGGTGCGAGATAAGCCCGAAGTTCGGGTTGCCTATGAATCATATTTCCAGTAAACGGCGCTGAAACCGACGTGACGCTTGCCGGGCACAGACGGAACCAGACGGTCGGCGGGTGTTTTAACTGGTGACCCGCGTCTCCGCGCTCGGTTATTGCCATTTCTGTCAGTAGTGGTGCAGATATGTCACAAATATTAGCGCGCTAGCCGCCTTAGCTAGCTAGCCAGCCAGCCTAGCCGCTCGAGACGTTAGCAGCCTCCCTCGCTCCTGATACGCCGGCTTACCTTCCGCTATCACCCGCTTGATTCGCAGTTTCATGTCGCCGAGCTCAACCAGCTGCCCGACGAAGTCGTTCTGGTCCCGGCTGGCCGCCCCGGACGACCCGGGCCCGGCAAGGAAATCCAGCGCCGACTGGAACAGGGACATCGTATCCGGCGCCGTGCCTCGGGCTGACAAAAGCCGGCTACAGGTGCGGTGAGGTGGGCCGCGTCAAACCAGACAGCCTCGGCGGACAAAACGCCGCGGTGCTCGGGTGCGTTATAAAAGTTTAACGTCGGGTGATATTATTCTTTCACTGGACGCAAACATCCTCTTCCTGCTGCCAGGCTGACGAGGGCCGCTGCGTTCGCCAGCGCGGACTTCCGTGTTGGGTGGTGACGTCAGGGCACGACTCGGTCACATGAGGCTGAAAAAGCGACCCCAAAAAAATAAATAAATAAACAAATTAAAATAAAATAAAAATAAAAGCCGAGTTTAAAACGTGGACAGTAGAGACGTGTCACATCATGCTGCAATCGGATGTTTTAAATGAACATGTAGGTTATCTTCGACGCATTTGGTTCCCCCTTGAAAGCCCCATATTAATGACGACCCCACGCCAGATAATTATACATATTGTGTTTAATGTGGAGCAATCGGATTTATATATTTTTTGAAGGTCGGAGAGAACTAAGTTTCCATCAAAAATGTCTTTAATACATTCGCTTTCACTTAGTGCAGAGGAGTTTACACCGATGCACACCGCCACGCGTCACGCCTGCCTTCATGATTTCTAATTTGAAGGAAAGTGTTATAATCTACATACTGACCCATTATTATTTTTTAATAGCGTGGCAGTACTGCGCTTCCGTAATCTAGATTTTCGTCAAGAGATTCTCCCACGTAAAGGTAAACGTGTCAGTGTACACGAATACAAGGACTGCAGTTGTAGTGCGCCATCTACTGGATATCTCGGGTTAATGTGCCAAGTTTTGACACTCGAGTCAACTTGCTCCAAGTGAGAGTGCTGAGAACTTGGTGTCAGCTAATTCTGCTGTGATACAGCTAATGCTAACAGTATTTTTTTTTTGCTGTGATATTCTATCATGGCAATCCAGCTCCTCAACAGCTAATTGGGAATCCATTCATACATTTCTGACACCAAAGCAAGCTAATTGTTGTTTTCTGCTTTTCATAGTATTCAGCTTTTTCAGGTGGGGGAGGAAGGCGATTTAAATGACTTTGAATGTGGTATGGTTGTTGGTGCCAGACGGGCTGGTCTGATTGTTTTAGCAACTGCCGATCTAGTGAGATTTTCACACCCAACCATCTCTTGGGTTTACAGAGGATGGTCCAGAAATGAGAGGATATCCAGTGAGCAGCAGCTTTCTGGGAGAAAATGCCTTGTTGATGTCAGAGGTCGGAGGAGAATGGCCACCCTGGTTCCAGCTGACCAAATAACAACCTGTAACGGCTGAGGTTTGCAGAAGAGCGTCTTTGAATGCGCAACACGTCAAACCTTGAAGCAGCAGAGGGCCGCACTCCTATTGGTTAAGAACACACAAAGGCTCACCAAAATCTGAAGATTATAAATATAAGTTTAGATAAACACTGATACAAGGAAGGGTGGATCAATGTTTTCATCTCGACTGCACCAAATTCTGATTCTACCATCTAGATGTTCCAGCAGAAAAGAGTCATCAGACCAGGCAGCATTTTTTCCAACCTTCTATTGTCCACTTTTGGTGAGCCTGTGCAAATTGTAGCCTCAGTTTCCTGAGCTTAGCTGACAGCTAAGCTTGCGAGCTCAACGTTTGACTTGTGCATTCAGAGATGCTCGTCTGCATACCTCGCCTGTAACAGGTGGTTAATGGAGTAAGTGTTTCTTTTGTATCAGCTCGAACCAGTCTGGCCATTCTCCTCTGACCTCTGGCATCAACAAGACATTTTCACCTTTCACCCTTCATTAAACATTCTTCATTTCAGGCTCAATTCCTACATATACTGAAGACCTATACTTCTTGGGAGAATGCTGTCTTATCACCTTTATTTAACCAGGAAAGAGCCCATTATATTAAACTCCTCTTTTTCAAGGGAGACCTGACCAAGATAGACAGTAACAATTACAGAACACAGTTACAAAATATGTGGCTAAAACACAAGTAGAAGACCAAAATAAATGAATGAATAGATAAAATGTAAAAATCACATACAGATTATGAAAATAAAGTACATGTTGTAGAGTCTACCTCAAGTACTGTTACTTTGGATTTAAAAGCGCCCAGTGAAATTAACTCTGTTAATTTCTGATCATTCTGCAACATGCTACATGCTGGAGTTGCAGAATGGACAAAAGCACTTTTACCCAATTCAGTACAGGCATATGGAGCAGGAAGCAACAGCTAATCTTGAGAACACAAGGAGTAATGACCAACACTTCTCTGTACAATCATTGCACATTTGTAGAAAGGCAGTAGATCAAGAAAAGTATAATATATAAAAGTATACCAACGCATGAGCCTACGGGTAGCCACCCAAGAGTACAACTCACACTAGTGTGTCCAATGTTCACAGTTGGTAATGAACCTCAGAGAAACATGGAAAACAGTGAAACCATACAAAGACACTAAGCAGAGGCTTTCATGTACAAAAAAAATCTCCACAATCCAACAGCGATAAAAAAGTGGCTTTTTTTCACATCGTCTGTGTGTCTGTCTATTTGAACTGTCGGGTTTGTCGTAAGTTGTTCTGTTTAAACTGTCGGCAAAGTGTCATGCAACGAATTGCCAAATACAAGGCAGGAGCGATACTCTGGCAATGTCAGTTACACACTTTACATCAGAGGATCCAAAGGGCAGTCAGGGGTGAACCCCCTGATGAAACACTGAAGCTTCTGCTTATTACAAATTGTGCAATTATGCTGGACCATGGCAGACATGAGCTGATGTGGAGACAGATATGGGATAAATGGATAAAAGAGACATTTGCACTTGGTCCGTTGCAGGTTGATGTCAGCATCAATCCGAATCGGTTTAGAAAATTATGTGATCTAAGGTCGAGTGCTCAGTCGTCACACTCAGGTTAGTCCATGGTGTTTATGGTGGTGAAACTAATAAACCTGGGGGGTAAAATGTCATATTGAATTAAGCTCAGGATGAATTCATCAACTTTTTTTTTTTTTTTTACCAAAAAGCTTGCAAAGCACAAGTACAAAATGTGAACAGACACATATTTAAGAATAATAATGAATGACGGATGAAATTCAAAGTCTCTGTTTCAAAATACGCAAATCAATGTACTGAATATAACTTACAAAATTATCTCACTTAATTTTGTGTCATAAAATGTGATTTTTCCCAAAGCCACATGTATAAATCCAAAAGGTCGGAACGATTTCACCCACATCTGGCTGCATTTTTATGACACGACTTTTTAAACATCCCAACCAAAAGCATCTCTCCTCCAAAAACATATTCTTTCAAAAAACATTCAAATTGTATCCTAAAGACATGAATTATACAAGAGTTGCTTTAAAAGTCTGGCATTTCTTGGCATTTTACCAAAACATTCAATGCACACTTGAACTTGGGACTGCAATGCATCACGCATCCCAACTTTACTGGTAAGGGGAGGAGTTATCTAGCAGCGGCTTACCTTATTTCTTTCAATTTTCTACAATTCTGTTTTGCAACAGATTAATATTAATTTGAATTTTAGGCAACTTTGCAGTTCCAAATATATGCTCCAGCCATGCCAACAGCTCGCCTGTGCTATGCAACCTTATCATGGGAATAATCACCACCCATCCAGTATTAGTTATATTATTATTTCCCACCTACACTTATTCCTGTTTTGGCTAATGCGTTTACCAAGGCCTCACCTCCGCCCATTTGATAAAGACATTAGCCAAAACATTTTGTGATGATGTGGTGAACAGGATGATATTCTGCGCAGTGATTAAGCAAACCAGTGCGGTTACTCCGTGTTCCTCATATGACCTCACCATAGATCAAGTCCACGTGAGCCGGTTGGTGCCTGCGTTTCGGAGCAGAGGAGTTCTGGTTTGACAAATGCAGCCGCCACTTTTGCAATGTGGACTTGAGGACTCTGCAGCATTTAAGGATGCTGACACTACATTAAACATTATCAGAGAGGTTACAACATTTCTCTTGGCCCAGTCTAACATATCTGTCGGGACAGACCATTCAGCAATGTGAGGTCAAGAGACAAAATGATGATGCCCCCTCTCGCTACTGAGTTTATGATCATTTATAGTAGCAACAGATCGTCAATTTAGATTAACTGCTTGACCAGAAGCGCGACAGGCTCAATTTCCCTTCCACTTTCAGTGCATATTTTCAGAGTGCACACATGCAGCCTGAAAACATTCCATTAGCTAAAAAAATGTGAGAAATCCAGAGTGGCAAATTAATAAATGGAGGATGACAGCAGGCTGAAATCTTCAATAGCTATTTCTGAGCCGTGCTGTTTCTGACAGCTTCACTGTTATGATGGGAAATGCTTTCTAAAGAGAGGAGGCTGACTTCGCAGCCTAGCACCTTGGTTTGCTAGTGTTTACAAAATTATCTATGTGCAATTGCAATTAACACATGACATATTGAACACAGAACCATTCTCAGGACTCGACTGTGCACCTTAACCTCCTCACACCCCCACCCACTTTTTTTTTGCACTATTTGCACTATTTTCTATTTTCTTGTGTAGTTTTTACACTGTGTTTTGCACTGAAACTGAAGCTGCTTTTAATCTCATTGTAGCTGTGTATAGTGACAATAAAAGGCATTCTATTCTATTCTAAATGAGGGATAGTAATGGCTAATTATTGTGAATTTTCCCTGCTTAGGAAAATAGAGTTATGTACATATATACAGTATATAAAGTGGGCGACAAGCTTTGCCTCAGAAACTAAGCAGAGTTCGTAGAAAAGAATGTCATTAATTATTAAATGGACGGTAAAGTAGCATAAAATTCCTGTTTATTCCAGTTGTATGAATTAAACATATTTAATAAAACTGGACTAAACAGGACCAGTAAGGCGTGTAGGTGGATCGTTCGTCCCTCTCACTGATTGGGCACACCTCTGAAGTGCGCCTCTCCTCTCGCTCTCTGATTGGCTCGCACTCCCTGAGTAAAGCATGAAAAATGAACGCCCCCACCCTGGCACCGCCCACATAGAGCGATCTGTCGGCTGATGTGGAGCCAGCGTGCTGCGGACCAATCAGAAGCCTCCGCTCCGACAGGCACGATTGCCGCGTCCCCGTGAATGCTGGCCAAGCGATCCTCTTGCGCGTGCACGGGTGGGTGAGGTTCAAGCCTTCTACGCGGTGCAGGTTTTTCGTCATCTTGGTCGTGTTTAAGAATTCCAAAATCAGTCTTGTTGAAAGACAAAAAAAACAACAACAAAAAAACCCCTCCTTGTATGTATGTAAGCGCTTGTTTTAAACAGCATGTAGCTTACTACATACACCAGGATACAAAGCCAGTACTACAAATTCACACAGTAGTAGTTTTGGAATCACTCGTGTGCTGACAATTCACATGCGGTGCGAATAAATGTAGTCGAGGTAAAAGTGGGCGTAAAGATTTGCCTCAGAAAACTACAGTTTGCGGAGTTCGTTGAACGCAGCGTCATTAAGAATTAAAGAGCTGGTAAACTAGCATAAAATCATAAACTAAGAACAGCAGCCTGATTGTGGTAGCAAAGATAACAAACGATAACCTCGTTTGACGGTCTCGACCATGAGATTAGAAACAGTAGCGATGGGACGGCTACTCGGTTATTCAATTAATTTCGTTATCCTAAACTAATATGCGTTACACACTTTTAACCTTTACGGTGGCGCTCTGCTGCGCTGCGCAACGGCGCGCGAACGCGACGCGCTCTTGAACGGAGCTCGCCCGGTGACGCAGGCGCGCCGGGGCGTGTCCTGCCGGTTTTTTCTTGGCAGCCCCACGTTTACCCCCGACAGAGAGGCTTCGCTAGCTGTCACGTACCGGAGGCTCGCAGCCGTTCAGACCTGTAAGCGGCTCGCCACTCGCCCTAATTAAACACGACCTTACGGGCAACCAGCTTCAAGACCGAGCCGCCCCGGGACTCTCGCTGAACGCGTGCGTTTTCACCGGCCGACCACAGCAGGCGTGACGAAGAAGAAAAAAAAATGTCTAAGGACACGGAAGGGAAATGCGAGAAAATCATGGACATGGAGAGCAAGGTGCTGTGGTACCCGGACTCCAAGAGGACCACACAGATGGATAAATTCCGGATACAGGTCAACGGGAGCTACGGTCTTAATCTGGGTGAGGACGGAGAGCGAGGCTGCGCGTTGGATCCGACACAAGGCGGATTTGCCGCCGTCTGATGGGTTTTGTTGACTTCGATCTTCAGGCTAGTCTGAGACTGAGGTCAATAGCAAAGAATCAGCAATTGCCTTCCGCAGCTGTCTTCGTTGTGTAGCTACTTTGTATTATTATTATTATTTTCTTTTTTTTTTTTAAGACATCCTCTTTCATGTAAGCTACCTCTCCGCGGAGCTGTTTGCGTAACGTTGGGCGCCTCGCTTTGGTGCGCATCACACAGACACAGCTACCAGGGAGACAGTAGTGAATCAGCACAAATTCGTGGTTGCAGGTGCCACCCTGTTTCCAAAACAAAAAAAAAACAAAAGTGGAGTGGTTTCGAGCATGTCAATAGAAACCCAATGTGATGATTGGCAAAACCTTATATGGGCCCATATTTAATTGAGAATAGCAAAGAGACATATCAAATGTTTGAAAATGAGACATGTTTCTTAAAAAAAAAAAAACAGAATATATGCGAATCTGATGCAGGCGACACGTCTCAAAAGAAGGCGGGAGAGTGGCAACAAGAGACGAGAGAAGTTGGGGAACGCCACAAACTCTCCAGAGGTCCGAGGAGTTAAAAATGTGAAATTCTGGTCAGAAATCGCAGGCCGGGCATCCTCCAGGTTCAAGAAGGGGAGGGACCAGAGGTGTGTGATGAGCACACGGTTGAAAAGCCTACATCCGTGACGGGGTGGCGTGTTTGTGCACATGTTGCAAGTGTAACCTGCACGTTTATGAAGGCGCCATGACCGAAGGCACCATTAATGCTGAAGCGCATGCACAGGAAGGCCCTGCTTGTTTCAACAGGACAATGCCAAACCGCATTTTGCACATGTTGCACCATGTGACCCTGCCGCGAAAGAGGCTGGATGATAAACTGACCTGCCTGCTGCAGAGAAATTGAAAATTTCTGGTGCATTATGAAAAAAGTAAAGTATAACAAAGGAGATCCCAAAATGCTGAGCAGCTGAATTCCTGTATCGAGCCAAAATGGGAAAACCACTCCACTTTCAAAATTAGTGCAGCTGCTTTCCTCAGTTCCCAAATGCTTTGAGTGGTGTTACAAGAAGGGGTGATGCAAAAGCGTGGTGATCGTTACCCTCTTGCAACGTTTTAGAAACATGCTGCTGGCATCAAATTCAAATTGGGCCTATGGGTTTCAAAAAACAATGGCATTTTTTTCAGTTTAAATATTTGGAAAGTTGTCTTTTCGGTATTCTCAAGTACATACGAGATTCGCAAACCATCACATTTTGTTTCTCTTTACGCGTTACACAACCTCACAACTTATTTTGAAACATGGTTATATAAACAAGGCCATTGAAGTAGTAAATCAGGATGTTTTTACCTGCTTATATTCCCCTTTGATAGCAGTGCATATCAAAAGTACCTGCAGAGCCTCGTATCACTTGAAACCAGCAGAGATTTGGAGGAATGCTGAAAAACATGATCGGCCGGAAGTTGAACAAACAGAGTGAAAACAGGAGTCAATGACTGGAGAGCAGGAGCGAAGGCGGGGATGGCAGACGTGCGCAAACACGCGTTGACTTTCAGAAATGAGTTGAAGGCTGAAAGGCTGAAAGCTCGGCAATAAAGTGAGACATCCAAGAGTGCATAAGTCTCTTCGATCGTTTTGGATATGAAGGTTCAAAAGCCAAAAGGCTAGGAACGCCACGCTCTGAATCATCCTTGGGGGTCTGCCAAGATTTGCCAGGTTCCTCTGACCGGTGCTTTCCTTTTTACTCATCACTGCATGTCATTAAAGAAGTTAAGTCATCTTTGTAAATCCCATGAAATCATTACTGCATCATCACTGTGAAATCACTTTAAGACGGTCGATCGAAGAATGTTGAGATTCCTCGCACGTGACACGCACGGAGAAGCCAAAACATTGTCATGAATAGGTAAAATATTTGATTGAATATAAGTAACTGTAATCTCAAGTATAAAGAACAACATGTCATTGTTTTGTCGGAACTCTTTACATGTTATTTGATGGTTATTATTGAAAAATGACCGAATCTGATTTGATCTCATGGCCATAAAAAAATATTCATGATCATGGGGTGTTGCAGCTATAGCAACTTTATATTCCTCATTTGAGCTGATTCTCATTATAAATGTGTACTAATTAGTGAATCTTTCCCTCTGTTTGTCCACTAGCCAACTACAATGACTTGTACCAGTGGTCAGTGGACAGCTATCCAGAGTTCTGGGGGGAGGTGTGGCGCTACTGTGGGGTAGTCAGCTCCAAGCCATTTGAAGAGGTGAGTGCATCATGCATCATCAACCCAAAACAGGCAGTCCTTGTTCTTGGCATTCCAAAAACATTGAGTAGTATACATAAAACAAAAATCTGACCATTCACAGCCAACAAAAGAAAAGCTTTTAGAGTAGAATAGAACAGAATAGTGCTTCCAAATTTGTCCTATATGTTTTTTTTTTGTTTTTTTTTTAATGTTGCTGGTAGAGAAAACTCACCAGACACACTCGGTAACTAAACAGAGCTGCACTGTTATGGCTTTAAAGTCATATATTAATTACCCTAAAAAAAAAACAAACAAAAAAAAAAGACAGTTTCAAACATCAGAGATAACCCTTTATTTAAAAATATATTGTGTGGACACCAGTCAGCCATTATGACCAGTGACAGGTGAAGTGAATGACATTGATTATCTGGTTATCATGGCACCTATCAGTGGTTGGGACATATTAGGTAGCAAGTGAACAGTTTGTCCTCAAAGTTGTGTTAGAAGCAGGAAAAAATGGGCAGGTTTAAGGATTTGAGCGACTTTGACAAGCGCCAAATCGTGACTGGGCGAGAGCGCCTCCAACGCCGCAGCTCTTGCGCGGGGTTCCGGATCTGCAGGGTTCAGTACCTATCAAGTCATCTAAAGAAGGAAAATCAGTGGACCAGTGACAAGGTCATGGGCAGCCAAGGCTGACTGATGCACGTGGGGAGCAAAGGCTGGCCCGTGTAGGAGTTCAAGGTATTGACATGGCCTTCCCCAGATCTCCATCCAGCTGAGCATCTGCGGGATGTGCTGGACAAGTCCGATCCACGGAGGCACCATCTCACAACTTGCAGGGCTGAAACGATCTGCTGCTGACATCTGGGTGTCGCATATCACAGACCACCAGAGGCCAGAGGTTTAGTGGGGAACAGGCCTCGACGGGTCAGCGCTGTTTTGACGGCAAAAGGGGGCTACCTTACACAGTGTTAGGCAGGTGGTCATAATGTTATCGCTGATTGGTGTATGTTATTAATGTTTTATTGCTGCCAGAAGGTGAGTACATAGAAGAACAAAAAAACCCTGCTGTATATGTGTAAGAGGAAACTCAGGCCTGTGTTTTTAAGTTTTAAAATCAGACATTTCTTTTTGTTTGTCACCATGTATGTGAAAAACTAAATGCTGACCACTGTTTCCTGGTAAATTCACGGCTGCCACTTTGTCAGAAACCTGATTTAAACAATTTTTTCAAAGGAAAGGAAGCACTGTGATTGGAGTCATTCTAAATGAGTGGACAAGGAGCTCAAGGAAGGAGGATATTCAGTTAATGAAGTTTTTTTTTTCATAATTAAAATCACCCCAGTTTTTCTAGGCTTTATTAATAATCAAGTCAGAAAATATGGGTTTACTTACACTAACATATCTTAATGTTCATTGTAGTCTAGCCTCTTGATTGATGAGTTCCAGAAATGATCGCTCAGAGGTGGGTTTTAGAGGTAGAAAATCGTTTTGTGGTGGCTAAGCTCCTGACGGGGCGACACGGTGGTGCGGTGGTTAGCACCGTTGCCTCATAGCAAGAAGGTCGCAGGTTCGACTCCCGGCCTGGGGTCTTTCTATGTGGAGTTGGCATGCTCTCCCCGTGTCTGCGTGGGTTCTCTCCGGGTACTCCGGCTTCCTCCCACCTCCAAAAGCATGCTGAGGTTAACTGGCTACTCTAAATTGCCCGTAGGTGTGCGTGAGAGTGTGAGTGGTTGTATGAGCTGGCGTCTCGTCCAGGGTGTACCCCGCCGCTCGCCCATTCGACAGCTGGGATCGGCTCCAGCACGACCGCGACCCGGAATAGCCGGAATAGCCGGAATAAGCGGAAGACAGTGAATGAATGAATGAATAAGCTCCTGACACAATTTGACACACAACCAGTGTGCACATTGATAACAGATTCCACATCACATGGCCACATGTTCTTTTCTTATTCAGTGCACTGCCAGCTGGCTCTCAAGTTCACGTTTTCCAAGTCCCAGCCAGTCAAGCATTTTGTTAACAGCGATGCACAATGCATCCTCTCGTTTGCTCTGGATTTTCTCCTCGTTTCACAGTCGGCTGTTACAGTAAAGACTTCGACATATTAAGGGTGTAAAACAGACAGTGGCTTTCAGTTCTAAAGGTTTAGTGAGGGCTACGATCGGAGCAAAGTGTAAATTGATTCTGATCCTGCAAGAGCACCCATAAATATAAAATATATGGTCTTGGCCAACAACAGTGCTCTGTCTTTTCTCCCTGTGTGTGTTCTGGCTGTGTGTTTTGTGGGTGTATACCAGGTGGTGGACGCATCCAAACGGATCTCAGATGTTCCAGAGTGGTTTAAAGGGGCTCGGCTCAACTACGCCGAGAACCTGCTCAAACACGCAGATCAGGACAAAGTGGCTCTTTATGCTGCAAGTAAGTGATCAAAACATTGCACGATATACAGCAATTAAAGCAGTTTTGTTCCTAAAGGGTTAGTTCATCTTTTACCCAGGCAGTGTTATTGTACTCTCTATATGCACAGGCACAGAGCGCACAAAATCTTCCTATCTCTAATTTCATTGTTGTTTAGGGCTTTACTTTTCACAGTGAATCACCGGTTATTTACTTACTTTCCGTTTTGTTTCATTGCCAAAAGTTTTATTTGCATACGAGATGAGCAGACAGAAAGCTGGATAGACAGGGTTGACGCCGCCGTGAGGGCGGAGCTACATACTATACGTCAAACCTAATTGGATGCACGCCCGGTATTGTGACACACTTTTGAACAGGTTCGCCTTTATTGCCCTGCGTGTGTGTGTGTGTGTGTGTTTGTGAGTGTTTGTGTGTGCTGTATATGAAAGAAAGGTGCCATTTGCTCATACTGCACATGCAGGCACCCTCCCCCAGGAGCTATAATGTAATTGTGAGAAGGTCCA
>CAAKHG010015448.1:14385-25568 GCA_901007715.1 Dactylopterus volitans | reverse complement strand
TATGCACACATGCATGCACACACACTTACACACCAGTCCATTTAGATTATCACACAGATACTCTTATTCATACCCCACACACATAAAGGTTAACACATGCATGTGCGCGCTCGCACACACACACACACACACACACACACACACTTTCCTACTACAAATGTTATCAAAAACTGGTATTGAATAGATTTAACAGTACAGCAGCAGTACAAAAGTGCTTTTGCACTTGACCAAGCTTAAGCTTATTTTTTCTCATACAGAAAAAAAAATCACTTTTCAAAAAAAGAAATTACCCTGAAGTCTTTAAAACGACTGTATGCACAATGCACATTTGAATTATCTCATTAAATTTTGGAAGTCCATCTTCAGATCCGACACAGTTGCCTCATAGCAAGAAGGTCGCAGGTTCGACTCCCGGCCTGGGGTCTTTCTATGTGGAGTTCGCATGCTCTCCCCGTCTGGGTGGGTTCTCTCCGGGTACTCCGGCTTCCTCCCACCTCCAAAAGCATGCTGAGGTTAACTGACTACTCTAAATTGCCCGTAGGTGTGTGTGCGAGTGTGAGTGGTTGTATGTCTTTCATGTGGCCCTGCGATGAGCTGGCGTCTCATCCAGGGTGTACCCCGCCGTTCGCCCATTCGACAGCTGGGATCGGCTCCAGCACGACTGCGACCCGGAAGACAGTGAATGAAAGAATGAATCTTCAGATCCATGTACAATTAACATCCCTTTGCTGTAATATATACCACTGTGGGACAAATGTTTTGCCATATGGACCTCAGTCACCTTTGGATATCTCTGGTCCAGGTTAGTTCTTACTTCCTCACTAAGGACATCAACAGGCATGACTGAGACATCTGTGACCTCCAAGGATGATTTCTTAAGGGTGGAGACATGTGTGATAAACTGATGTTTAATAGCTAGTGAGCATGCTATATTTTTAAAGCAGTTTGTGTGCCTAGCAACCTGTTTGAAAAAAGGTATGCTTTGCCTCAACCTCATTGTCCATAGTGCCACCAGAGGTCCAAAGCAAAGGATCATTTGTGGATATGCTCTAAGTTGTGGTGTGTAGGTAGGAGCTTAACATGTGGAAAGAGCTCAACATAGCGCTGCACAATGCCAGGAGGATAGCTTGTGCTTACATGGAAATGAGAAAGGTGCTCTGTCAAAATACACTGGTTTTTGACACCACAGCTACTTGCATTTTCCTGAGCGGACAGAGCATGAATGTCATGTATATCTCTAGTTCTAAGTTGGAAAGCACCAGACGTCACATCCTTGGTCTGAAATTCTGATTTATCACCTGTACAGAATCTGCATATTGACCCACCTATCGAATGAGCACCAAGATTGTCAGCGATTACACACTACACAGAACCTTTAACAAACTGATCAATCTGTGAAATAAAGACTCTGTGCTGTTCTAGTATGTTCAAGTCTTGCAAGAGTGGCTCTAATACTTTTTTATAGCCATAGGCTTTGACATCATCAGATTTGCAAAGAACAGCTAAATAGATAGAGCTTAATTTGGAATGTGAACCAGGTGGCAAATTACCCAAAACCCATTAAACACCACAGAGTTTATGTTTTTTACGAGATGTTCCCAGAGGGTTGCATATTTCAAAATCATCTACATAAAGATGAACTGCTATTCTAAAACCTTCACTAGACAGGAAAGGCTCTTCTTTAAAGTACTTGCCATCTCTTTAGCTTCGAAACATGACAATGTCTGTTTTTTTGTTTTTGGAGTTTCAAGATGATCAAGGACACCTTTATGAGAGAGCAAATGCTGCAAAGATTGTAATAAAGGTATATACTGACATGTCCTTTTCTTTTGGGCGTCTAGTATGTACTCGACTGGCTTCACAACCTTAAAATGAGAAGTATAGTATTGTGTACGTTTATAAGCAATGGCGAGAGGGCCATTCTTTGCAATAGCTATACCTAGAGGGTTAGATTTACATATAGCAGTGGACAGCTCATCAACTGAATCTTCAACGTGTTGATTATGGCTCTGAAATACAGAAGAAACTGTAGCTTTTGTCAAGGGCAAAGATTCTGTACTTAATATATTGTGAGGTTCAGAAAGGACCTCGTCAATTGCAGCCTTTGGAATATGAACAACATTTTCCAACTTTAATAAAATACATGCAGTTTTCTCTTCAATAGAATGTGTGAGGCTTATCTCGGCAGAATCATGACGACTTAGTGTTTCATATTCATTATCTGCATCTATGGATACTGTTAGTCCAACTGCAGAATTATCTGGCTCATTCAAATTAGTACTTTTACAGATAAGATTTGCTTGAAAGTCTTCAAATGAATGTTGTTTTTGTTTCCTATTTTTGTGTGTGTGAAATGTTCTGTATATGTTGGTTTTGAATGTACAGCCTAAAAACACACATGGAACCGTTTCATTATGCCTGAGATGTCCATTTAGGTGTTGGAAGAAATCTTTCTGTTGCTTATCCTCTGCAATGGCACACATGACACTGGAATGTAGATGCTTCTAATGACTTTGGAGTTGGCTGCTTAGCATGACTTTTTTATGTGTGATTTAATAGCTTATTCCATGTATTAAATGTACAAGGGCAATCCGTGCAAGGACATGGAAACCGATAACTGCCCCTAAAATGCCCATGTATTTGCCTGAGATGTTTCAGCAACAAATACCTGCTAGCTAGTTCTTCACTACATTCTTTGCACTTCCACATTTATGGTCCTATAAAAAGGAAAGAAAACTCAATAAGCACAATTCAAATTTAACATGTGAAAATGATACAGAAAAAAAACTTGTGCCAGTTTAATAGGCAGTCTATTACTTAGTATCAACGAGAGGTTGCCTCCAGTACCTTGGTACAATTGTTGAAACTGCAAAGGACAAGACAAAAACAAAGTAATGAGATACTCAAAATGTGTCTTACTGTAGAAAGTTTATCACACAAAACACTTAAAAATATATATATCTTTTGTACTGACAAAGACTATTTTCATATGTTGTATGTCCTTGCACTTCATGGTGTCATTTTTGGTGTAATAGGCATCCATTGACTTTCATATGTTAAACACATAATCTAGCTTGCTCTATCCACTTCTGCAAATCAGATTTTATAGGATATAGATTCCTCATGAAAAAGAAATGGTATTAAAGCACATTAAGGATAGAAAAATATTTTTGAGGGGGTCATTTGCAAAGGATAAGGAAACATTGGTGATGATCATGTCATGAAAACATGCTAAATACATATTAGTATTCATTCATTCACTGTCTTCCGCTTATTCCGGCTATTCCGGGTCACGGTTGTGCTGGAGCCGATCCCAGCTGTCGAATGGGCGAACGGCGGGGTACACCCTGGACGAAACGCCAGCTCATCACACATGAAAGACATACAAACACTCACACTCGCACGCACACCAACGGGCAATTGAGAGTAGCCAGTTGGGAGGAAGCCGGAGTACCCGGAGAGAACCCACGGGGAAGAGCGTGCACACAGAAAGACCCCAGGCCGAGAGTTGAACCTGAACCTGCGACCTTCTTTCTATGAGGCAACGGTGCTAACCACCGCACCACCGTGTCGCCCCCATATTAGTATTTTTGTATTTAATAAAATATAAAATCATTGCTATAATGACTAAATAGAAAGACATTTTGGCAAACAAATAATTTAATTTTTATTGTATCGAGGTAAAAAGAATTAAATTTAACATCAGTTGAGAGCAGATTTTGTATGAATTGTAAATAATCTTTAGATGTTGACGAAAACAAATAAAGCAGACAATTCTATGTTGCGGAAGCGGGAGACTACTTTTTTTTTTTTTTATTTATAAGCTCTACCTAGTCACTGTTTGCTCAATTTATAATAGATTATATTATAAATTATTCTAATTTTGTGTAATGAAATGTATCTGATAAAAATGTATCTTTCATTTGTCCATTAATCACATTAAATATATATTTTACCAAACAAACAGAAGCACATGGCTACTTAATATGCAGAATTACATCAGAAAATCCGCAATCCAGCCTTCCCTTTTTTATTTTAATAAAAAGTATATAACAGAGTCAGAGATAAAAGAATTGATCACCCAAAAAAATAATTTCTGTCATTATGGACACTCTCATGCTGATGAACACTGCGGTATAGTTTTTTTTCCCTAAAAGTCCAGCTAGAGATCCGGGGGAAGTTCCTCAATCCATATAGCGTTAGTTGCTGGCGACCGACACCAAAAGGTCCATAATAGTACAGAAACACTTCTAAACACTAATATTCCTCCATAGTGCTCATCTGCTGTAATCCAAGTGTCGTGAATGTGGAACGTGCAAAGTTTACTCAAACTACCTCATTTAGTAGATTTTTTAAAACATTAACAGCCACTAAGGCAAAGCCGTACTCACACGTGCACGTGATATATGCTTGTGCGTTCACACTACTGCAAGAAGAACTGGGGACCTGCTCACGACAGACACGCACTAGACATTTTTTTCTTTTTTCCTTTCAAAGTAGCGCAGCAGTCCCATGGAGCTTGTTTGTAGCTTGGATGCTAGTCGCCAGTCATACTGGCTTGCCTGTCGTGGCAATTATCATATATAGCCTGTTTTAGGCTATAAAATCTGCTAAATGAGGTTATTTCAAGTAAACTATGCAAGTTACACATTCATGACAGCAGGATTACAGCAGACAAGCAGTATGGAGGAATAGAAGTTCCGCTGTATTTCTAGTACCCGTCCCAAGCCCAGTTAAATGGTGAGGGTTTCATCCGGAACGGCATCTTATGTAAAACACTGGCGAAATCAAAAATGCGAATCATAAATTTGACTTTTATACCGGATCGATCGGGGCCCAGGTTAACAACAACCACCAACAGTGCTGTTGACCTCCAGTATGCTGGTGGAAACTGGAGGGAAGAGGAAACTGGAGAAAGAGAAGATTAGGAGTTTTAGACTGAGAAGTGGAACGCTGAATGACAGAGAGCTGGCTGATAAAATGCAGAGGAAAAAAGTGGACATTTTGTGTGTGCAGGAGACCAGATGGAAGGGTAGCAAGCATTGGAGGAGAGTTAACGGTTTTATCATGTTTGTATAGAAAAAGAAATGAAGTAAGGGTGATTCTGAATGAAAAGCATATGTAAAGAATTTTGTTGAGGTGAAACAAGAGTCAGACAGGGTGAGGAGGGTGAAGTTAGAAATTGAAAGTGTGATGATAAATGTTGTCAGTCATTACACCCCATAGATGGGCTGTGAGCTAGAGGAGAAGTTCTGGAGTGAGATGGATGAAGTGATAGAGTATTCCTGGAGGGGAGAGGGTGGTGACTGGAGCAGACCTAAATGGTCATGTTGGTGAGGAGAACAGAGGTGATTAGGTGATTGGCAGGTTTGGTGTTAATGAAAGGAACTTGGAAGGGAAGATAGTAGATTTTGCAAAGGGGATGAAAATGGCTGTGATGAACACTTATTTCCAAAAGAGAGAGGGACACAGAGTGACCTACAAGAGTGGAGTCAGGTGCACACAGGTGGACTATACTCCATATAGATGATACAATCTGAGGGAGATTAGAGACTCTTAGGTGGTGCCAGGAGAGGGCATAGCCAGACAGCTTTTGATGGTTGTGTGTAAGATGAGTATGGAGGTGAGGAAAAGGGAGAGTGAAGGCATGGAGGAATGTTATGAGGACTTCAAAAATGAGTTAAGAAAAGCTCTGGGAACTGTCAGATGATTGGGTTGCTAAAGCTACAGTAATTAGGGATACATGTAGGAAGGTGCTAGACGCGTCCTCTGGGCAGACAAAAGAAGATAAAGAGACTTGGTGGTGGAATGAGGAGGTCCAGGAGAGTACACACAAAAAGAGATTGACAAAGAAGAGATATTAGATAGTGAGAATACTCAAGGGAGCAGACAGGAGAGAGGGAATTGGACACAAAAGAAGAAGAGTTGTACAGATTAGCGAGGTCGAGAGATCAAGCTGGGAAGAATGTGAAGCAGTTTAGGGTGATTAACAAAAGAGATGGAAATGGACTGAGAAGTGAAGAAAGGGTGCTAAATAGATGGAAGGAGTACTTTTAGGAGTTAATGAGGAATATGAAAGGATGAAATGAGAAAAGTTCTGAAGAGGATGAAGACTGGAAAGGCAGTTCATTCTAATGACATACCGTTGAAGGTATGGAAACGCCTAGGGCTAGTGGCAGTGGATTTTTTGACAAGGTTGTTCAAACAGGATCTTAAGGAGTGAGAACATGGGTTAGGGTTAGTAGAGTGGATCGGAGAAAAATGTGCTGTTGCCAATTTTCAAGAACAAGAGTGATGTGCAGAGTGTAGCAGCTACAGCTTGATAAAGGTGATGAGCCAGACTAAGACTTGAGAAGGAGTAGTGAAGGCCAGACTAAGGCAAGAAGTGGAAGTTTGTGAGCAGCACTACAGTTTCAGGGCCTGGAAAGAGCACCACAGAGGCAATATTGGCTTTGAGAATTGTGACAGAGAAGTACAGGGAAGGTCAGAAGGAGCTACATTTTGTACTTGTGGATTTAGAAAAAACATGACAGGGTGCAAAGAGAGGAGCTGTGGCACTGTCTGAAGTGCTACCACTAGTCTGGAGTGGCAGATAAGTACAGTATATTAGCAGCGTCAAGAGTGATCTGTTACAGATTAGTGTCAGCTGAAATGAAAGGAAAGGTTTACAGGATGGTAGTGAGACCAGCCATGTTTATGGTTTTGTGGTGGTAGCAATGACCAGAAGACAGGAGGTTGAGCTGGAGGTAGCAGAATTTAAGATGCTCAAATTCTCTCTGGGAGTGACGAGGATAGACAGGATCGGGAATGAGCTTATCAGAGGGACACCACAGGCTGTAAGGTTTAGAGACAAAGCTAGAAAGGCCAGATTGAGATGGTTTGGACATGTGCAGAGAAGGTACAGTGGATCTATTGGAGCTGCCAGGTAGGAGGCAAAGAGAAAAACAAAAAGATGAATAAATGTGGTGCAGATACAGGAGTTGTAGTAAGAACAGAAGATGCAGAGGACAGGGAGAGATGGAAGAGGATGATTCACTCCGAATGGGGTTAAGTTGAAAGGGAAACAAAAAGACGTAGATCACAATTAAAAGAGACAAATAGCTACCTGACTGTTTGAATGAAGATGTGCCCCAGGTTTATAGCAAACAAAAGAATCTTGTACTCTTATACAGGATCTACACTCAGTGAAGAGAGCTTATGGCAAGTCTATCTTAGCAGACCAGGGAGCAGTGATAGCTAACATTACTCTGGTGTCATCAAGTGGGAAACCTCCCTTTATCAGTGTTTCGTCTAGTTGGTCCCACAACACCTTCAAGAGGCCAGTCCCAGAGTCACCCCCCTAATGCCAGGTATCACTGCTCCTCACCACTGCACACCAAACTCCTACTACATGCCACTACTGCTCGTGCATCCACGACAGCATGTCACCTTCAACAAACCCAGGCTCCGTTATGCAAGCTCCAGGTAGTGACAGCGCCGATATGACTACTACACAGCCCCTACCGTCTTACAATTCCCTACCAATATGGCAATTTAAGGGGAGAGAGAGAGAAAACCCAATAACTCACAAGCAAACAATTCAACTCACCTCAAGATGGCCGCATGGTTAGAGAGACTCCAGCAGGCCACACCCACCTCTTATATACACTTCCTCTTCCTGGATTTCTGCTTACTGGGACAAGTGAGTGGGGAAGGCAGAGTCGGGGGGAGGAGTCTGTCTAGACATGCTCCCCCTTGCCTCGGTATGACATCTGGCCTCCCCCTATTTCCAAGCTCTATATAACCCCAATTGCGATTGCTTTTACTCCAAATCCCCTAACTAGCCTCATCTAATATTTTCTGCTGGTACAAGGGGGCCGGGAAGGCAAAGTGGGGGGCGGGGTCCGTCTTGACATGCTCCCTCAAGCCCCCCACTCCCAAGCCCTATTTCACCCCCCAACTGCTATTGCTTCTCCTAATCCAAATCCACTGACTGGTTTGAGCTGTCTCATCTGACATCTCCTTCAGTATCTTCCTCACACTCTGGCCTCTCCCACCCAACTCTCTCAGGAGCGAGATGGCTGATCGAGCTACGAATCCCCTACACTCCACTTCCACTGGACGAATCCTCACTTTCCATCCTCTCTGCTCAGCTTCTGCACCTAACTCTGCATAACTAAGCTTTTTCCTTTCATAGGCTTCCTCTACTGTCCTTTCCCAGGGAACTGTGAATTCTACGAAATACACTATACTTTTGCTCTTGAAATTGCTTTACATACATGATGCTCCTGCAACAGAACTTAATAACATTTTAATCAGCCTCAACAGTCTTTCCCAGATTGGCAGCAGATTCCATCTGTGTCTCTGAGTGACGCTAGAGAGGATGATATTCAGGTGTGCATAATTCAGGTCCTTGATCACTGATACAGCGAGGTTGATGCTAAAGGCATTCCCAGGTCATTCTCAGCATAGTGCTGTTTCTCCTCCAGGTCTTGTTTGTGTATGTGTGTTCCAGGAATCCACGTTTGCTCGAGGTATAGATGTGATTGTGGAGATGCTGTCAAACATCAACCTCAGTAAAGACCTCCAGATGTTGGCCTACAGAGGACGTGTTCTGGTCAGTTTGACACCAGGAGCACAGACCATCATGACAGCAGTGCTAGTATCTCTTACTGGAGCACCTCTGTTGTGTTGTTGTTACACTGCTATATACTGTATAGCTCCATCCGAGTATAGCTAATTATTTCACTGTTCTTCCACTTTCATCTGTGCAGCCTATGCTTATCTTTGCTTTGCAGATTGTAGGCTCCAGAGGCTCCATAGAGATCAACCCAAGAGACACTATGGCCAAAGAGAGCAGCATCATGGGAGTCGCTCTTTTCTTTGCTACACCGGTACGAGGCCCTGCCATCACACAAGCTATGTACAGCCATACGCATGGTGTTTTGTAAGACATTTACAAGCAGCACACACTCTAGTCAACAATTCAAATGCAACTGTGACTTAGATTAATGACAGCTGTTGTGCTCAGAGCTCTATGGCCGTGCAGGGGGCAGCATTTGTTGAGCTCACACTGTCTGGAAGCGTTGATATCATAGGCCTTGCACACAGGCCTCATAAATGCTGTGCTTTAATAATTATTATTATTATTATTGTTATTATTATAATAATTGGTTATCAAAATTAGTAAAAATCTTAATATTTACTATAAAGGAATAATAGGATTTAATTTTTTATGAAATCCACCTTGGGGCACCAGATAACCAATGTTACAAATTAGTCTCAAAAGTTATTCTGTTAAAACATATCTTGATTGATAATTACGTTAATAACCATAATCAAATTACTTTATTAACAGTAGCATGGGTGAAGGATTTGGAGTTCTTTGCAGTGTATGTTGGCACATTGCTCATGACAGACTAAATACAATAACCGTTATATTGAATTGGATCAATACACATTGGCAGGATGTAAAAGTTCTATGCTAAGTCAAATGTAGACGAGGTAAGCTGACTAGGCCCAGTACATTACCACGACCCGTGTATGAGAAAGATGCCGTTGATGTCCCGGTTTGCAGGTCTGCGGTTTGATGCTGTTCGGTTGATTGCTATGGTCAGTTGAGTTGCCAGTTAGTTGTCATTGCCCGATGGGAAGACGGTAAAGTCCTGGCCGTGGTTGGAGTCTTGTTTCCTCTGGTGGAGTTAGTTCAGGTTAACTCAGTGGCTCTTTGGCTGGTTTAAAGTCAACTAGCAGACTTTGTGTCGTGCCAGTGGGACTTGTCTTGTCCTCTGGTCGCTACCAAGGCTTGGTCCAGCAGAGGCCTGTACCTTGTGCGGGCATTATTGAGGGGAGAAGCAGCAGCAGCAGCTGATGAGCTGCTGGAGAGCTGCAGAGCTGATGAGATAAGCAAGCAAAGAACCCAAGAGCAAGAGAGCAGAGCGAGAGAGAGGAAGAACCAAGGGCAGAGAGAGAATGACCGAAGAGAGCAAGAGAGGGGGAGAGGGGAGCTTCTCCTTTGTATATGGCCTGGTGACCTCAGGGGTTCTGGCCATGAAATAGCCAATTGAAGTTGGAGTTGGGGGGTTTTCACCCAACTGTGGAAGTTTTAGAAATGCTCGGACAATGAGTTCAGTGGCTTTCTTTAGTCTGGAGAGCAAAGGAAGTCTTTTGTACGGACGAGGGCACAACACAGTTTAACAGTGTTTTGATATGTGTATGAACTCCTGCAATTAACTGAAATGTTGCTGGCAATTTGATTGTATTATGTTACAGGTAGAACCATCCAACACATATGTGCAACACCAGGCTCAGGTTCTGGCTCTGTATCTCAGTTAACATATACAGTAGTTACTCAAATAAAACAAGTATTCATTCATTCATTCAGCCTTTATTTTTGGAGGACATCGAGGACATCCAATTGCATAATGAGTACAATTAAACACAGAACAGAAAGAATACAGATGTCAATACACCTACAGACAAGAAAATTAATTAGATTCACAAGAAAACAAACAACATCAGAAACCAATTAAAACGGTGAGTTTCAAGGGGTGAAAGGTTTGTAGTGTGTTAAATTGACCTGTAGACACAATTTTGTTAACAGTTAGAGAATGCATTTTCTCCTGAAAATGCATGTTAATACTTAGAGCTGAATGAAACCGAGTGGAAGCAATGCTGAAAACTGCTGAACTAATGTTGAAATGCCTGAAATTTAATGGAGAATGGAGAATCAAAGCTAAATGATAGTGGCAGAGCAGTATTTTGTAGTGGCAGTAAGAGAAGAAATAGGAGTAGTGTTACTTAGTGGTAGTAATGGTATTAGTAGCAGCAGCAGCAGCAGTATTCATAGTTAATGCTAATAGATGAATTAGGAATTAGGAAGAATAGTAGTAAAATTTGCTTGTCTATATTTATTCAATTCAATTCAATTCAATTATACTTTATTAATCCCTAGAGAAGGTCCACTCAGGGAAATTAACTTTCTAGCACACATCATCAACACCAAATAGTAAAGTAAAAAGTGCAAAAAGTCCAAGTTATAGGAAAAGAATAAGAATAAGCATAAAGAAATGCAATATAAGAAAAATATGATAAGTAAAACAGCTCTAATAATCAGTAAAAAAATAACATTTCCTGCAGAGAACTGAACTGAGTTGCTGAAGAAAGAAAAAAGGAGGGAAAAACGTGACAAATGAGGCATAAAC
>CAAKHG010015443.1:11810-32825 GCA_901007715.1 Dactylopterus volitans | reverse complement strand
ATTTGAGCTAAATGTTGTATTCAGGCTGATACTGGTACTTCTAGTATTTCAGCTGTTCAATAAAACAAAATTTAATTGCCTTTGATCATAATTAAGGAAGATGAGAAGGTTTGAAATAGGAGCATCATTGCAGACTGCCACACTGGGCTTATTTTTAGTATCTTTTTTGATGAGTTCTGATGTATTTTGTTTCAACCACTGTTTTCCCTCAGAGTGCTGCTGGTTTCCAGACACGTTCCCGCTCTCGCTCGCGCTCTCGGTCACCAGGCCGCCGTCGGAGCCGCTCCCGCTCCCCAGCAAGGACCTCACGCCGCTCATCCTCCCGTACAGCGGCAGCTGTTGCTGCCGCAGCCATAACCCAGAGTGCCCCGTTGTCTCGCAGGGACTCAAAGCTGAAAGATACTGTGGAAGTCAGGCTCAGTCCTCTGGTAAGTGGCCCAAGGGACTTCTCGTTCTGTTTTCACAATGACTAGGATAAGAGGGGGTGCATCATTAGATGGAGTAAGTACAGTATTCATAATGGAGACGCTTTATAAAGGTGTGTGCTCGTGCCTGCTCCATACCTAACAACGTTTGTATACAGGGAAGGCCAGGACGATAATGCATATTAATGATATATATTGGTACTAGACACTTCATAAACTGCAGTTTAAAAACTGGTTTGACCATTTCTCTTCAGTGTAAAGTGAGATGAAAGCACATAGTAAATATGCTACATTTTGAAATTCTATAATCACTATTTACCAAATACTGTTAACATAAATGGCATGCAGTCAAACAGTCGGTCACATCTACGCACTCAGGATTGATTTATTTACTTGTGGTTGTAGTAATCGACAAATCTGAGTCTTCTGGCAGGATTTAGTTACACTTCCAGTGACATCAAATCGTCAAAGTTGTATTTTGGAGGAATACTCTGTCATTTAAGACTTTGACCACAACACTGTCACATTGCCTCTGTCTATTCCTCACGTTTTTCCCTTTTTGTCCTTTTGTCATTCTCCATCACTCTCTCTCCATTGTTTCATGGACAAAAGCAG
This sequence comes from Dactylopterus volitans, assembly GCA_901007715.1. Lineage (NCBI taxonomy): Eukaryota > Metazoa > Chordata > Actinopteri > Syngnathiformes > Dactylopteridae > Dactylopterus > Dactylopterus volitans. Next base: position 31,785 of record CAAKHG010015443.1, on the reverse strand, counting down.
ACAAACGCAGTCGAGAACAATGGCAACAATAAGCATGAAAAGAAAGAGGAGAATAATACTTCTAACAAAGTCAATGAGGTGAGTTCTTCGTCAAAAATAAACAGCGTGGAAAGTTTTGACAAACCTGATCACTGTCCTCACTTGAGGAATAAATTTCTGTCTTATAGTAGACAGTCACATCTCATAGTAACTCATAAATAACGTCTGCGTCACTGCACAAAAACACGCAGCAAAGTGATTAAACACACACCAGGTAGCGGATGGAGAAATTTGAAATGCAAAGACTAAAAAAACAAACACATCTCACTCGATGTCTCATCCAATCCGCAGGCTTTCATGCCACTTTTTAAATCTCAAAAAAATTTCCCACCGTTACTTCTTTGCAGTGAGGTTTGATGTTCCATGCCTGTTCATTGCCTGTCTAATAGCAGGCCAGCCTTTTAGGTAAATCGGTGCTGATGGAATGTCATGATGCTTGCATGTTGGGGGGGCCATGTGTGTTTTCTAGCTGAGAGAGGCTCCCCTCACAAGATCATGCTTCATTTAGCCAGTCACATGGTGAACCAGCATGTGCTCCTGCTTTACTTTGTCAGTCGTTAAAATGCTCTAACAGATTTACAGGGTTCATGTGTAGAGGAGCGGACATATGAGTATCTCAAATTAATTAAGATTAAAACCTTAAAAAAAACAAAAAACTTTCCAGTCATGGTAATTGCAGTTTATTTGCCACAGAGTTGGCTAGTGTTTCAGCTCCGTCCTGATCAGAGCAGCTTGCCTCTAAAGTCACAGTTAATCTGTTTGGTTATGTGGCCAATCATCAAGAAGCCTGCCGTAGTCAGAGCTGTTGGTGTGTGGTTTAGATGAAAAGCAAGTGTGTGTGTCAATGTCAAGTTATTCATGAACAGGAAGACATGACCGAGTTAGCGGATGGATGACTGAAGTTTCATTCATAACCAGATTTTCATACTTTTCTACTACATGCCACTTTGGATGTCAGGCTAGCTATGTAACTGTGTTTTTTGCAGGTGGTTTGATTGTTGCATGTTGTGATTTTTCTCAGGTTACATCATAGGACAAGAGCAATGGGGTTTTGAAAATCCAGTCATTTAAACTTCAGTCCAGTGAAAACTTGCTGTTACCCAATATTGTTTTGTTTCCTAGTAGTTTTGGTATTTTACATAACTTCCTTTGCACTTTTTGCCTTTATGTGCTGTCTTAAATTGCATTCATAATGACTTTAATGGCCAGTGACGTGACTTTTTTCTAATAAAGATGGTACATTCGCATAAATTTGAATGTTTCAGCCTCACGGTGATTTTGATTTGAAGTTTTATGTGATTGTGAACTAAATCTAGAAAATGGATCATGTATCGGGTCACAGTAGTCATACACGTCTGCAGCTGAATCAGTAGCATCGTAGTTGGCCGCCACAGTTAACTATACCAAACAACAAAACAAAAATAAAATGTATTTCAAGCCCTTCCTGAATACAACTTTTTAAAATTCCCCTCCACATAGTGTGGAGCTTTTCAAGTAATTCAAAATCCTGTGTATTACTACAGCAGCCCGAGGCTAAAGCAGAAGCAGATCCCGAGAAGAACCTGAGCCGTTACAATCTGCGGCGCAGGAAGGAAGACGGGGAAGCCAAACCAGCTGAAGCAAAAGCAGCAGAGCAGCTGGAGAAGGACGTGAAGCTGGCTGCAGCTCCTACTGCCGCTCCCTCCAGCCCGCTAGACTTTGGAGGGAAGCTTGGTAAGAAATGCTGAAACGTGCACTAGGTTTAAAGTGTTATGCTAACTGGTTATGTGTTTGTTAATTTATGGGTTTACATTTTCTTTTGATCTCAAATCTCCTCAACAGCTTGTGACAATGAGCTACACCACACTGACATCAGAGTTGAATGCAGGTTTTCAGTAATGTTGTATTGCAGCTGCTGTTTTTGAATTCATAAGGTTCTATTTTTTATTATTATTTTTGGTCACCCAGTCTATCATGTTTTCATTTGTTTGGTTGGTGTCAGTATCTCACCCTGTTGATCACATGGGAGAATAGTTGATTTTTTTTTTTTAAATTTTTAAGGGAATAGCACCAGTCATATCTGTGCGACGCTACCTCAGCTGTTGCAGGGCATTTCTGTCAGTACTGATGTCCTGATCCTGTCTGGAAAACCTTTAATGTTGTATCTCTGTTGATGTCATGTGTTCTTCTCATACTTCTGTGGCAGCAAAGGATATGTAACGTTGATTTAATCTGCATCCGTCGCTCCAGCGTAACAGCGCAGTTTTGACAAGTGATTTAATCCAAATACTGCAGCCTGGATTTAAAAACCCTGACTTGATATACCTTAGTTTTGTTTTGTTTTTAATTGATTACAATGTAAGTTTTAAGTATCAGAGTGGTAGATCTTACTTTTGTAAAGGATCCTTGCACTGACACTCAGAGTTAACATAGATGCACAGTGAACTGAAGCTGCTGTGTCTCCCTTCCCTCCAGGAGCTTACTTCTGGCTGCTCTTTCTGCCGGCGTGGGTTCTTTTCGTGGTCCTTCAAGTTAACTTGGAGGACCCCAGCCTGACCAACTTCCCCCCTCCTCTGCCCTCCCTTGAAGCTCTGTGGGATGCTCAGGCGCTTGGCTTTGTCCTCCTCTGGATCTTATTCCAGGCTCTGATCTATTTGCTGCCTGTTGGAAAGGTGATTGAGATGAGAAGGACTGACAGTTGTACACAAGTGTGCATCAGCACAGTATTTATGCTCACAGGTCACGTGGAGAAGGTCAGTTAGTTAAAAGCATTTTCTGTGTCCACAGCTGAGTGAGGGGATGCCACTGAGGTCTGGCGAGAGGCTGAAGTACAGAACCAATGGTGAGGTTGTTTGATGCAAAAACGCTTTATCTCCATCTCAGAAACTTTAACTATTTTAATTACAATTAAAGTTTGTAAATTGTATACATCATGACAGTGTTTTCACGACATTCATCAGTTCTGAGAACTGATTTAGAAGTGGTGGCTGACCGATTTATTTTGACTGATTATTTGAGACTTATAAAGGATAATGCTGTAATTTTAGAAATAATTATCTCTGAGCTTCCTTCTTTTGTAGTTAAAATTGAATTTCAAATCATGTTCATTTTGTCTTTCATACTTCAGTTTCCTTCCATTTCAAATGTGTTTACGCTTGAACCCGTCTTGTCCCCTCCAGGTTTCTTTGCCATTGTGGCGAGTGCGGCACTGGTCGCTGCAGCAGTCCATCAGGGCGTCGACCTCACCTACATCCACAGCCACTTCCTGCAGCTGGCCGTGGCCGCCTTCCTCTTCTCCGTCCTGCTCAGCGTCTACCTTTATGTCCGCTCTCGTAACGCTGCGCCACATCAGTTGGCTCTCGGTGGAAACTCCGGTGAGGCAAAGATCCCTAAAGCCAGACTGAATAAGTGCACTTGGTTGTTCCTCCTGTAATCAGTCGTTCATTTACATTGTTGTCTGCTTTGAATTGGCCCCTCGGGTAATTTTTACTTCCTCTGTCTCTCCAGGTAATGTGATTTATGACTTTTTCAAAGGACATGAGCTCAATCCCCGCATCAAAGACTTTGACCTGAAATTCTTCTGTGAGATGCGGCCAGGACTGATTGGCTGGGTGAGCAGGCATGGGACACGGAAGCAGACTTGACAGTTAATGCATTTACTGAGGACCTGATTTAATTAGGGCGAACTGTAGAGTTGTGGGAGTCCTCCTTTTGAGAAATTCAAGAGGGCTTGTTATTTTATGTGTTAATTTCGCTCTCAGGTGGTCATATGCGGGATTGCCTCTATGTGCTCTGCAGGCTTAACTGTAGATGTGGCGTGGACTCACAGGAACAATTCACATCCTAACACACAGCTCTATTTTAATATGATTTGTCTGAATGACTATTAATTTGATGTTTTATGGGTCAGGAACCAATGGAAGTGCCATTGTTGCCTGGATTAAAATAAGTGTCTAGAGCTGCGAAATATTTCAGTCGTTGTTCATCGTGGCCTCTTTGGTCATAATTGGCCTGTCAACATTACTAATATTGAACAATCCATATGTTTGAATTTTATGAGGTATTAATACAACAGCCCTACAATAAATCTTCTCATGAGAATTCTGATTTGATTGAGTCTGTTTGACAGATGTCAATTCATTTCCATGATCATTTTGGATGCTTTAATTTGTATTCCTGCTTGCTGAATATTGCAAAGTACATTATGTGAGTTCTAGAGTCGGGCTCATTTCTCTAAAGCTGTGAATAAAAGCTGCTGAGCTCAACAACTTGTAATTATTCCAACTTTGTTTCATTTTATCCAGTGTTTGATCAACTTTGCCCTGGCGCTCGCGGAGATGAAGCAGCAGGGTCTGGATGCTCCATCCTACGCCATGATCCTGGTGAACGTCTTCCAGCTGCTCTATGTGGTGGATGGCCTCTGGAATGAGGTACGCTGGCCATAACGAACAGCACACATCTCATGTGTTGCAGCCTCATCGGTGATGACTGAGTGTGACTTTCCTTCCCTCCTCTCTCAGGAGGCCATCCTGACCACCATGGACTTGATGCACGATGGGTTTGGCTTCATGCTGGCGTTTGGTGACTTGGTGTGGGTTCCTTTCACCTACACCTTGCAGGCCTATTACTTAGTCAGCCACCCAAACCCCCTGAGCGTCCCAGCAGTGGCAGCCATCATCTTACTCAAACGTAAGCAGCGGCGGCAGCCAATTAAACTTGTGTAAATCACTTAACTCCATTCACTGTTTGTTCCCTGTATCTTGATGGCATGTGCAGGTAACTCACTGATAAAAGTAGTGTTCAGATGACGATGTGGTTAAATTTTTCCCTCTCTCTTTTAGTTATTGGCTTCTACATCTTCAGGAAATCAAACTCTGAGAAAAATGCCTTCAGGAGAAACCCATCAGACCCCAAACTGTCCCGTAAGTTCCTTTGCTGCTTCTATTATCCTGATGGAATTCCTCTGTGTGGGGGGGAAAAAAAAAACTAAGCGCATTAATGAGTTGCTCAATGTCTGACCAAGTTGTGAACAATAATGTTCTGGAACAGCATTGTCATTACTTGTGCCTCGTTCATTCTTCACATGTGGAGCTTTTGAACATTCACATCTAGTGATGGGCATTATTAATCGATCCATAATTGATCATCAGGAATTTTTCAATCACGTGGAATCAGTCGATCTGTGCATGTTGACATGCTCATCTTCCTCAACAAGTCAGACTAGAGTTACTTCAGCGTTCATTCATGCTTCTGTGCACAATCACCACCTTTGTGTGTGTTTGTCATTAAGATTTGTTCAGGTTACATTTTGTGGGGGAACTATCCACCCTAAATAATGTATTTTTGATTAATATATCATTTGTTATGATTTTATGATTTTTTTATTTTTTTTTTGGAAGTGATGTTTACTAGATGCATAGTAACGTAGTCTTATTGTCTTTTCTGTTTAACAGTTAACAGTAAGAGGATTACTGTTGGTCCATTACTTCTTGGAATAAAGATTTCCTTTAGGACAATTGCATTTTCTTTTGTATTTTCTGCCATAGGAATTTTTGATATGAAATTACCAACAACTAAATCGATACCTGATTGGTAATTTTGCGGCTGATCAATCAAGAAAATTTCTTCTCGTGCCCATCTCTACTCACAGCCTCCCCAGAGCTTTTCAGCCATTATTTCTGAGCTGCCTGTAATCCTGTTTGTCACCCACAAAATCCTGCAGATTGAAATCTGGCTGCACTTTTTATCCAGATTGTTTTGAAATTCAAACTGTAAATGAAATACTAAATATTCACATCAAATTAGAAATGCAAGCGAAAGTAATTGATAGTTTTGATGCAAAGACAATGTTTAAAGGTCGGCTGAGTTTCTCATTCTTGTCTTTCTATCCAGACCTTAAAACCATCCCCACAGCGACAGGGAAGAGTCTGCTGGTGTCGGGCTGGTGGGGCGTCGTCCGTCACCCAAACTACCTGGGTGACCTCATCATGGCTCTGGCCTGGTCCCTCCCCTGCGGTGAGTCAACTGAGCATGTGCACCACAAGTCATGGAGGAGCAGGGAGATGATTCGATTGATAAAACAAAGGACTCGGAGAGAAGTGAACGGTTAAAATCATGTTCACAGTACTTTTCGAAGTTTCCATGGCTACAGATGTATACGGTGAAATACAGCGTTTATAACGAACCATCACTAGTCATGTCATATTTATAGTGTATAGTCCATCATCGTTTGTGTGTGGGTTTGTTTGTTTCAGCTCTTTATTATTTAAGATTGGGAATTTTATACAATGATTAATGGTTTTCATTATCTTTTAAGCTAGAATGTCATAGAAATGTACCCCCTTTTATTTCATTGCTTTGGTTTTGCACTGATGATCAGACAAGACAGCTGAAGAATTCACCTCGGGCAGCGGAGAACTAGAACAATTTTTGTTGTTTGGTTTTGCTACGTTTGTTTTGTTTTTTCTTTTCCTTAAACCGTTAAAAAACAACAGCGATCGGCACAATACTGGACCAAAGGGATGCAGCTTGATAAATATGAACAGGATCATCTACTTCGTTGAGGCAAAGAACCACCCGGGAAAAAAATGGAGTTTTATTTTAGGTCAAAATGATCTCACAGTGGACCTCTAATCGTACTTTTAATGGTTATTGCATTCTTTTATTCTGTTCCTTCTCCCTGTACTGCATCACATTCTTCAAAATTTTTATGTTCTCCAGCTAAGTTGAAAATGTCAATCAGCCATTGGTGACTTTTCCCTCCCTCAGTAACCTAGCTTAGCAAGTTAGCTAGAAGTTGTTAACTCAGTTGCACAGCTGTGCAAAGTCACAGGTTAGTAACGGTTGAATTTACATATGCGGTGTTGGTGCACAATTCCTGGCCAATCAGAGAAGAGTATTCACTGAGATCATGGCATAAAACCAGTTAAATGTGGCCCAGATTTTTTTTTTCTTTTTTGGGGGGGATACAACTAGTGTGAGCAAGAACAATGTTGTAGTTGAATAATCTAACATCCTGCGTCCTGTCCCACCTGCAGGCTTCAGCCACCTCCTGCCGTGGTACTACATGATCTACTTCATCATCCTGCTGGTGCACCGAGACTCGCGCGACATGAACGAGTGCAGGAGGAAGTACGGCTCGGCTTGGGACGAGTACTGCCGGACTGTTCGGTACCGGATCATTCCCCGCGTCTACTGAGGGAGCAGACGCCTCTGAGCCGAGGTCTGTTTCGACCCGCTACTTTAGCCGCTCGCAAATGAACCCAAATGATGGATTGACTTATCAGAATCAACTTTACCATTTTAAACCAAGAATTTTAAAAGTGTGTCTCTGGACTAAAGGAGCTGCAGTAAATTTCGTGAATGTTTTTTTTTAATTTTTTGCTTTTTGATGGAAAGGAAAAAGGACTTTCATTGGCATCAGACTGTTTTGAAGAATTGCCTTTTTAATGCAAAGTACTATTAAAAAAAAAAAAAGAATAATTTTCAAGTTTACAGAATGGAAAAATAGCCTCTGCTAGGAGCGGGTTGGTAGCATGTACATTTTTGTAAATACACATTTGTTTTTATACTTCAAGAAAAATTCCCCACTCGCATACTCTTGTGGTAAGTTTTACTCTTGGCTTCCATATTGAAAACGTTCCCATATCCGCTTGACTGCCATGAATATTGTAAGCATGCCTTCCGGCTATAATCCCGCTGCCTGCGTGTTCGGCGAAGGACGGGACTGAAATGAGTCGCACAGCGCCGCTCGGACCCTGGCGCGCTCTCTCAGGACTTTGTCAGGAAGTCGAATTAGGAACGCTTCGTCTCCATTATTACAGTACGTTGTGACCCGTTTTGCATAGATATCTTAGTTTTTAATTTTGAGAGTGTGAAATGATTTTTGAGGTATCAAGGAAAATGCACTATTGTAGTCAGGCTCCTCCACGCACTACGTGTGTGATCAGTTCCGGAGTGTGTTAGATTTAGCTCTGCTACCTCAGGCTCACTCCTGGCCCACCAGTTCCTGCGCTTGCTCCTCCTTCTCCTCCTCCTCCTCCTCCTCGCTGTCATTATGAGTGTGATGTCACGGCTGAGTTGAGGGAATGTAGGGAGACTGTCATGTTCTGAGCTGTTATCAGCTGGCATCCATCCACGTTTCAACTATTTTTGCCTCAGTTACACCCACCTCACGTTTTTATAGTGCTGATGGAATCACTGGTTTCTGGGGCACATCCTCATATTACGGACTTGTTCTCCCACCTTTCACACGTGAATTTTGGCTTCCACCTGTAAGCTTTAACTTGTCACAGCGTATGATGGTGGTGGTGGTGGTGGTGACTTTTATTTTATACTGTGACGACACGCCAAGCAGTGTTGACACTTATTTACCGATGCATTTCCAGACCTGAGCAAAGTATTTTCTCACCCGTGCAGCTATAGATGAGTACATTCATAGCAATACATTAGATTAGGAAGGATTTTTAATGCTGTGCTGACTGAATTCCATGTAAATATTTTTTTTTCTTTTTTTTAAAAAAAAAAAAATCATACTATTTTGGATAAAATAAGTAATAGTTTTGTTTCTCGGTAGATATTTAATGTTTTTTCTTTGGGTTTGAATTTTTTTAACTGCCTAATTTTGACCACTGTAGTTATGTTTACACTTAGATCTGCCAGTCTTCTGGTCAGTACTTCAAAATTTATTGAAATATGTATGATGGTCTGTGATTTAAGGAAAAAAAAACTGCTTAAGAATCCACAATATAGTCAGGCCAAGGACATGTTATGATGATTTAAGTGTTGACATCGTAGCAGTGAACTTCTCTTGAGTTAGCAGTCCACTAGTGGAAAGCAATAGTTTAATATATGACAACAATGAATGAGAAGTTAACCAGCGAGCGGTCGGTGTGACCGGCTGGAAAGCGCTTATCTGTGCAAATGTTGCAACAAAATAAAAAAATTTACAGTTTTGGTTTTTTGCTTTCTGTGAACTTTGTTCCACTGTGGGTTTGTGGGCATCTCAGTGGTGAAAGAAGCTTCAGTCTTTCCATGTGGGCAATTCATCACTATGATTTATCATGAATATACTCAAACGAGCGCGACGTCTGCTCTCCAGAGAATCATTTTGGGAAGATGATGTTTTAAGTTATCATGCACACCCAAGCACTTTTCTGCAGTACTTGAAGACAGTTTGGGCGCTTCAAGGAGAACAAAAATGAACAGAGTGAAATGGAAAACAGGTTTGAGCTGTGAAGTAGCGCTTTACGAAACTGGAAAATCCTTCAAGCAGCACATTCACTACTCCAAATACACAGTATGTGCTGTGTCTGATTCTGTTGTTTGAGTTTTGATATACTCACAACAGACAAGTGAATAATTTAACTTCAAACCTTGAATAGTGGACTCAACTGTATTCCCCTGAAATGCAAAATTAAGTTAATATGGAAATGATGACCGGTGAACTCATACACCAGTTGTCTACTATATGGAGTCAGTGTACATTTGTTGCCTGTTAACTTGCTGATATAAGCCAAATACATATACTAAATCAGGCTCATGACAAATGCAGAAATGTCATGAGGGTCTTACGATAACGTTTCTACATTTTCAGTCCTTCCTCGTGTTGACTTGTATAAAATACATTACATATCTGCTGGGAATTACTACCTTTATGTAGTGTTGGAGATTTATTGAGAAGATGATCATTTCATTTGTAATCGTGTTTTACTCCTACTCACAATATCAGCACATATCAGTTGAACTGGGAGCTGATAGTATAAATGTATAACTGTCACTTTAATTAGATTTACATAAAGATTTCACTAAAACTCATGTATTAGAGCTTAATTTTCACCAAATAGTGGAGTGAAGCAATTGATACTTTTTCTTGAGTGAAGAATGGAGGTGAGACGGCCTCCACAGAAGCAGCCGCTCAATCACGTCTCGCCTCTGACGTGACGAGCACATCTCGTGAGGAAATGTCCTCTGAGCTCCTGCTGCAATCAATTTCATTACACAACAACAAGTTCCCAGCAAGCAAGCTGATTGGTCAACTAGTTTTGTATAATTTTAGACTTTATTAGAACCTAATTAGAAAAGTATACAGTGGGAAGGTGTACAGAAGTGACAATAATAATGAAAATGCTAGTGGCTACATTACAGCAAATGAAAATAATAAGAAATTTTATGGCCTTTTTTGTTAGCTGAGCTCAAAAATAATTTCACATATTGCTCCACATCCTTTGAAAAAGCACCAAAGTGGGAATTTTTTTTTTTTGCAAAATTTTCATGTGTAAAAAAATGTTGTCAATATTATTCCCATCTTTCCTCAAACTTTTGATAAAATACCATCACCATATTTTCCCAAGAAAATATTTTCCCTTTAAAAATATGATCAATTTGAGCAATTAATGCCAAAAACAGATGTAAAGCTGTCTATTAATCACAAAAATAGTAGTTCATGTTTTTGTCTCGTGAATTTCTGCATGTAGTAATTCGTGGGGTAATATTTGTGAATGATATTGGCACTTAACCTTATTACAACAACTTTTGCAGGGGTCATCATTTTCAAACCAATACACTATGAAGTGAAACAGATGCAATATCTTTTTGAAATAAGGCAAGTATGGCTTTATTATTATTTCAGAGGTAAAGTGAGTTGAGTGGTGCATCTGTAAGAGCACGTCCATATACAGTATATTCTTAAACAACGTAAGATGCCTGTTGGAATACCATTTTTTGATGCATGACTAAAAGCCCCTCCATTAATGTATATAACTGACTCAATCCAAGTCTCCAAGAAAAATGGTATGTTCCTAAAATGAAATATATATGATGGAGAGATATTGTGCTTTTATATTAGAGGCCACCAAAACAGAATGTAGTGGGGGATGGAATTCCATAGTGAAATAGAATTGTATGTAGAATAGTTGGTCCTTTTTCACTTTAAAAGTATTATTTAGGGTGGTCACGTAGATTAAATGGAGCATTCCAGATACATTATTACTCGTGACAAAATATTTTTAGTGTAATGTGTGGGATTTTTCCAAATGAACTGAAATGGCATCCAATCAGTATCTTTACCAAATGTTCTGTCATGATGTGAGGAGAGAAATTCCCTCAACCTTGGTACTCTAAGAAAGACTGAGAGAGGGATGCGTCTCTTTATAACCACTGATTTGGCTTCTTCTGAGTTTTCTAAAAATAAGACCGACATGAATAGAATGGCTTGACTTTTGATCTTTTGAAACAGAAATGTCTATATTATTTCATTCTTAACAGGGATATTGCAAATAGTTTGCATGTGCTTTTGAGTGTTGAAGTTTTTTAGAGATGTAGAAAAGACATAATTGACATGAAGGACAAGAATAGCATTAAAAAAGATGTCATCCCCAGCCAGCTGACCAATAAAGGCAACCCTGCCACCAATGGGGGTTCCTTGCACATCACTCTTGATAAAGTTGGTTGTGAGACTGTGAGTGCAGAGAAAAATCAGGTTTGTCAGTGTATGACATCCCAAACAAAGGTCAACCAGAATGTTCTCCAGTCCGCGTGATGGCACACCTGGCTCCTGACTAAAATATTACGCCACTATTTTCAAAACTTCAGTAAAAGCCATTAGCCTTTGATATTCATGGCGAAGGTGAGAGGAAGTCAAAACGTGATTATGTGCATAATCAAATTAAAAGCTCAGTCAATTAGAGACGTCTAGGGATGAAGTCCTGGCCTATACATAAATATAAACTGGACATTACTGTATGTCAGCTCCTTTAAGTGAAGCCAAAAAAAAATATAATCTCCCATCGCTCCAGAGTGGCTGGTTGCAGTGTTGGTCATAAACCCTGCCGCATTCATTTTAGGGTTGATGGGACTTAGGACAAAGTGAAATCATCAAAATGGGCGACTCATCGTCAGGCTTTTTTTCCTATCACAACAACCTGTTTTTAAAAGAGACCTTGTGCACAGCCACCACCGATGAAAGGAAAGCATGCATGATGTCTGCAGGGAGCTTACGAACGCCTCAAAATATTTAAACCTTAGAAAAACTACACGATCAGTTATGCTTTTTTAAGATTTACTTAATTTTAACTGTTTTTTGTGTTTTTTCTGATCATTACTAAGCCATTTTTCTCTTGCGTTTCTGTGCAATGCCGCGCGTTAATAAACTTTGGAGTAAATGAGGTTAACTTTCCCCTGACCCCAAACGAACAATAATACGCATTAGCCATAGTTTCAAAATAAAAGTCCATCAAGGGCATTCACAAGCAGCTGGAGTTGCTTCATCATCAGTTGGCTGGCAGGTCATTGATTCATCTGATTGGGGGCTTCAGAACGTCTTTGTTTTCTGGAGCAATTTGTCTATTTATATTTTTATGCAAATCATTAAAATTAGCGATTGAATCCGATTGGAAGCTTTTTTGTCTGCGTTTCCAGTTTGAATGTGAGTTTAGGTTTTCATCTCCTTGTTTATTTGATCGGCTGTCTGTTTTCATCCATGCTGGTTCAACACAAAAGACTTCTTGACGTCGAAGCTTAGAGTTGGATGAAAAGCGCGCTTTTGTTTCGAAACTGCAACCCGGAACTGCTTAAAACGTCACGTCCCCTCCCCGCTGATTGGTTCGGCTCACGTTCCTGCTGATGTGGTGTTCCGAAGTTAGCAGAGCTGGTCGGCTGGTCCAAACCGATTCTCCGTTGCAGTAAGAACGTGGCCTCGGCGAAACGATGCCGTACTATCAGACCTGGGAAGAGTTCGCTCGCGCGGCGGAAAAACTGTATCTGACGGATCCCATGAAGGTAAAAACTTGTTTGTTTGTTTTTTAAACGTGGAAGCTAACAGGTTAGCCAACTAGCCCGTTAGCCGCCGAGCTAGTGGACGAACCTTTCCGAGCGACGGTTTGTTTTCAGTGCCGTTGTCGCCGTTGTGTCCCCAGGTCAGGGTGGTCCTCAAATACAGACACTGCGACGGGAACCTCTGCATCAAAGTCACCGACAACTCCGTGGTAAGTGGCCCGCGGAGCTCGTGTCCGCGCCGACTGTTTTGTCGGGGGAAACGAGCCGAGCCCAAAGTTCGGCGACGCGCGCGAGTCCGCCCGCGACCGAGCCGCGCCACTGAGGCTGCACGGCAGAAACCAGCCGGCAGCGATGCTTCGTGGGCACGTACAGTAACTGTCGCCACACTTGACTTGATCTATTTCCACCCGATAGAGGACTAAAACTGACACTGGAACTAAGCTTTTTCAACAACAAAAACGGAACGAGCAACGAATTCACACCAAACTGAAACTGAGTAGTCATCATGAAATAAGCTCACCTGATGTGCTCATGTGACACAACAAGAAATGCGCATGAATTACTCGCCAGATTAACCGGGGCTTCTTTTCCCCAATTTGGCCCCCAGCAGACTGTGTTATTGGGCTCACGGTGTCTCGGTCCCACAGCATTTTAGAATGCCTTTTATGTAATGTAGGAGCGTGTAAGCTGTGTTCCAAACATCTTGCCATCAGTGGAGCCCCAATGCACGAGGGAACAAGTGAGGCGTGTTTGTGCCTGTGAGTGTCAGTAAATCCAGTTCACTGTCAGAGCTGGCAGCGGTTTGCTTCACGTAGGTCCTAAACCTTCTCATCAAAATAATCGCTCTGAGTGATTCAAAAATGAAACAGTCAAGTGACACCTCAGTCATGCTCCAGTTTTTCCCCCAATCACGAAGGTCAGCACGTTGCAGACATTAGTGGCTGCGCATGTACTGGTTATTTAACCTGGCTGTAATCTAATCTAAATAACAGAGCACCAGCTCAGAGGGTCATTGATGAACGGGTGTTATTTAGCTCGTTGGCTTCACAGAGCTCTCTAGCCAGTGTCTGCGCATCATTCAGCTCTACAGCACAAGGTTGACTCACTGTTGTCATAGTCCCACAGAAGCCCTCAGTTCACTGCTTGCTCGGCACTAAGCGGCAATTGGTGAATTAGAGGCTCAAAAGCCAGTGGTGTTTCCGGCTGGCTGCCCTCGAGTGGCCCAAGAATCAGCCTATTTAAATGGGGGAAAAGTGTTATGTGACAGCAGTTGTCCCTTCCTCATGCATTCTTCTTTTCTTTTTTTAACCCCCTCTCACCAGTGTTTACAGTACAAGACGGACCAGGCCCAGGATGTGAAGAAGATCGAGAAGCTGCATGGTAAACTGATGAGGCTCATGGTGTCCAAGGAGACGCACAGTGGCGCCATGGAGACGGACTAAACTGTTGTGGAGGCTCTGACCTCCCGGAGCTCCTTGGACTGAGTTCGGTGTCGACACAGTGCTTGTTGAGAGCACAGCTTCCACAGAACAGGCTGGAGAGAAGTGAGGAGTCTTAAGATTCGAGGGATTGATCCGGAGACTTGTTTAACGCTGTCAGAGATGCGATCACATATACTGTATATATTCTCAGGATTATGCTTTTTAAAAATACTTTCTTACTTATAATTAAATCTCATCATCCTGCTGTTCCATGTCAGGCATCTTGATCACATCCCTGATTGTGTTAGAACACGTAGTCAGGTCATTGTAGGCTGCTGAGAAATGTGAGAAAACGTTAGAAAAGTGGAAGGCGAGTGGGCGGGGGTGGAAATAAACCGTGGGACAAGCTGCTGCTGCCCAAGCAGCTGTGGCACCTTCATTTCTTTAGAGGAGCTTTGGGTTTTTTTTTTGTAATTTTTTATTTTATTTTTTAATTATCAAAGGAGACAAGAAGGACCGGCTCTGGAGACGTGGCATGGTTTGTGTATTTTCATTTATGTAGCTGTGTTGGATTCGTTTTTACAGCAGCAGCCTGTTCAGCCTTGTTTTTGCTCATGAACTCGTGCCACACAAATGAAGCAGGACCTTCTGATTTGCTAACAAGTTGTGTGGAGAAATGATTTCTACAGAGAAACCTGCACACCTCCAAATGCCATTTCATTTATCTACTGAAAATAATTTGCATTACATGTTACAATAAATGTTTATTTACCCCGGTGCAGCTCAGTTCTCTTGTATTTGTATTTTTTTGGTGGTTATACTCAGTGTGTTGAGAACTACAAATATCTAGTATAAACTAGAACGTTTATCTGCTATGACAATTATGTTGCCCCTCAGGGGTCACTGTCGGGTCCTAAACAGTTTTGTGCAAAAATGACTCATAAGGTGTCGGATGTGTTGAGCTGGTATTAATTTACAAGGCACCTTGTGGCTTCCCCGTCTCCGCACTCAAGAGTACTACATGTCCCATCATGCACCGCGGCGGCTCCCGCCCACACGCGCTCTCCAGCATGGTCTCCAGGAGCAAACCGTTGACGTTTCCGTGCGCCGTGCTGCTCCAGGGGCGCACGACGATGCGCGCAGCCTCACGCAGCGTGACGCCGGCTCGCCTCCGTCCAGTCACGTCAACTGCAGCTGTTTCGCGTCGCACTGGGACGCGTCGCCGCTGACTTGGGAGCAAAGTCCGGTCCGAGCAGCTCGAGCGCCGCAGCAGCCAGGTGAGCGCCCCGGCCGCCTCCGCGGTGACGTGCTCGGGCTCCGGAGCGCCGCCGGGTCGCTCGGCGCTGCCGTTTGACCGACTCGCCCTAGCGCGACTTCGTCAGATGTAGCTAAGCTAATGCGCAAAGTTAGTCGACGGGGAGAATTCTTGTACTTGATATACTTGGACAGTTAAACTTGTCGCGGTCGTGTTGACCGACGGCGACCAGCTAATGTCCAGTTCCTTGTCAGCCGCATCGAGTTATCCGGTAGCTTCGTTCACAAAAGCCCCCGCGGGTAAGAGGGCTCGGACGGTTCCAGAGCGGCTGCGGCCGCCCAGCGGCGGCGGCCCGGCGGTCGTTGCCCGGCGGTCGTTGCCCCTCAGACGCCAAACCCTCATAGCAGCAGCCGCCGCCAAAGCTGTGATTATTACGAGCCCATGCTAGTATTAAAAAGAATTTTCTGCAGAAAAATGCATGTGGATGTTAAAATCACTTGTTGATGCAATGTAAAAAAGTGTAATAAGCTTAAAAAGGGCTAAACGACTTTTAAAAAAAGATTTCAGTGTTTGTTTTTATTTTGAATGGGAGAATAAACGCGTTCCTTGGGCAGAGAATTTTGATGGTTTAATACTAATACAGCATAACCTATGCACACGTAATTCGCCAGCAAAGTACTTACGGAAGAAAAACATGCGTTTCTTTTATTGTTATTTTCTTGTTTTGAAAGTTTTCATAACATCAACTGGCGATCGATAGTCACGTGGTTCAGTTGGAGTAGACTGTGTGTGTGTGTGTGTGTGTGTGTGTCTGGCGTGTGTGCAAAGCTTTGTCATGCAGCTCCGAGCAGCTGATCAACTACACTCTCTCAATAATCCCACCAGCCGCTCACAAACACCACAACAGTCACACTTTTGTTTGAGTGGCCTCCGCATTTTTTCTCTCTGGAGCCGCAGAGCCAAACTGCATCACTGCAAGTCTGCCAGAAAAAAACTGACCCTCCTGTTCTTTCTCCTGCATGCGGCTCAGCAAATGTGACACTTCTCAGCTCTTCGTCATCTAACAATGCGTTTTTAACCGCCGGATCCTCGGCTGCGCCCCAGTTTGCACCCAGCATAACCTGAGTTGTTATTATTATTTATTTTTATTCAAAACACAAAATGTACAGAACACAGAACCTGAAGAGGACGCCTGCACAACATACTTTCAGCCTGTTTTCTTTCCTGTCTCTTGCACACATTGGTATGAAATAGTTCTTCTCTATTGGTGCTACATTAAGAGTCCATTGTATTATTCAAACATACTCTGTGGTTTGTACCTGAGATATAAAAACAAGTATAAATGATAAACTAAATATAAGATAAATCAATTGATAATGAGAGATGGCAAGAGTTCTGGCAATGCCACTGTTACTGATGAAAACTGTATTATCAATGAATAGAAACAGAAAATCAAAATAAAAGTAATACTGTATGTGTTTAATAATGGAAAAAATATTTTGAACTAGAATCTAACCCTATGGTTGTATTCCATCCTTCTAATGTTAATGTCCATCCTTCTATTCTTAATATGTGCAGTGAATACTTAGAATGAATTATATAGAATGTGTTGTGAGTACAAAAATCTCATCATATCATCATTTCATCCTAATAGACATATTTTTTAAAATGTAGTCAAAATCAGTATATGGATTATGCCCATATGCATGATTTGTGATGTAACAATGACTTGGACCTTTGAATCCTGATTACCAAACTCTAATCAATTCATCCTAGAGCCTGAATTTACATTTTTACACAACTGGGATAAGTTCCTTCCAGACTTTCAGTAAATATTCACAAGCATGGGAGGAATCACTGAAAAGTTGACCTTTAAGATACAAAACGTCCCCATGTTTTGGACATTTGTGTGCCCGTTTGTCTTAATCAGCGTATAACATTGAGAGTTATGGCTAAAAACATGTTTTATGAGGTCACAGTGACCTTGACAGTTGACCTTTTCACCACCAAAATCTAACGAGATCATCCTTGATCTCAAGTTGGCATAATTGTCGCCAAAAGCTGAAGACTTTTTGGACCGATGGACAAACAGACATGCAGGGATTGATGGAAGGCACGCCTCCTCCCCTGTCACATGCGTGCGCGTGCAAGCGCACGCACACACACACACACACACACACACACACACACACACACACACACACACACACACAAAACCTCGGTTAGAACCAGTGCGGAGGCACTCATGTTTCCATCTGTCACTCTTTCCCTCATCCTGTGTCTGTCTGTCCATCTCTGCCCAGACTCGGGTCAGCCATGTTCACGGAGGTGCTGATTGGTTTGGTGGTGGCAGGATTCATCTTCTTCCTGGTTCAGAGGAGCAGGAGCCAGGTTTTGAAGACGGAGGATGGGTGGTGGGGGGCTGGTGTGGCCCCTGATGGCGGGGAGGACACCACTGTCCATCCTTTTAAAGTCACCACCAGTGATGAAGAGCTGGAGGTAAGACTGTCTTTAGTTTGTCACTAAGCATCATCACATCGGAGCACGAACTTGAGGAAGCCTTGGCTTCATTTTCTTTTACTGCTGGATTAAATCCAAAACCAGCTACAGGGAATAAATGTAGATTTAACGGCAGTCAAAGCCCTTAAACTCACCTCACACCTCTAACATACAAACCTGAGAACCACGACAAGGTTCGAGCTTGTTTAGCCCCCATCAGATCTCCTCTCCTGTCAGGACCTGTACAGAAGAATAGACCAAACGCGTCCTGTTCCCTCGCTGGAGGACAGCCAGTTCAGTTATGGCTTCAACTCCGAGTACCTGCAGAGGGTGGTGTCTTACTGGAGAAATGACTTTGACTGGGGGAGACAGGTAGACAAACTCAACCAGTATCCCCACTTCAAAACCAGCATTGAAGGTCAGTCACTTCCCGCCAAGTGACGTGTTTATGAAGAAGACGGTTTTGTGTGGGCATGTCACTTCTCCACTCAGCAAAACGAGTTTTAATTTGTTCTTTACCTGTGATTTCCATCCAGGCATTGACGTTCACTTCCTGCATGTGAAACCCAGGAAGGTGCCGGAGGGGACCAGTGCTATTCCTCTGATCATGGTCCATGGGTGGCCCGGCTCCTTCTATGAGTTCTATGGGATGATCCCGCCGCTGACAGAACCCTCAGACCCAGATGCCCCCGTGTTTGAGGTGGTGTGCCCGTCGATACCCGGGTACGGATTCTCAGAAGCTCCACATAAGAAAGGTACATCTGAGAATTTGTAAACACGGGAAATGCTAGCACTCGATATTGGTTCATTCTAAATGTCACTACGATGGCATGTTAACTAAAACCACAAGTAGCCATGCCGCTGTTTGGAGCTTATTTTGCAGCAAAAATGTTAATCTTATTGCTCACTGCTAATTAGGATGTTTTCATAAACGATGTTTCCTCCTGCCAATAGTAAAATATTGGCTCTATGCAAACACATATATTTTAATTTCTGTACATGCTAAATCTATTGCTTATCTGTCCATCCAAGGAGATGTGACTCTTCTTAGGTTTCCTCTTTTTGTTTTCTCTGTCAAAATTTGGCTTCTTATCAATTTTTTCCTCATTAGAATTGAGGGTCCTTACATATTGTAAAGTCTACTAAGACAATGTAATTTGTCTAGGTTGACTAGACTGACAGATCCTCAAAAGTGAAGCCAGTACAAGTCATAAACCCCGCCTCCTCCATGTTAGAGGGTGGGACTTAGGATAAACTAAAATATTGAAGTTCTCTCTATACAATTTTTTTTGAAAATGTTTTTTTCTGTCATTTCTGGGTAGTCTATATCACATTGATGCATGTTCCAGTGTTCAATTTTAAATAATAGAATTAAATATATTTTTTTAATGAAGTGCTTTTGTGATAAGTTTGGTGGAATTGATCATCTGATGCTATTAAAAATGGGAATGCGGCTTCATGATCGATAGTAGCTCTTGAAAGAAACACCAGAAGTTGTGGATGCATCTACTGAATGTTGGTTAAGGATTGCACAAAAGAAAGTATAGAGGACCTTCGGGCTGCGCGATATGGACAAAATCTTCTATGACAGTATGAATAATTTCATATCACGATAACGATATATATATCACGATATACTAAATTTTCTACAAATTCAGTAAAAATAATTCTCTTTGCAAAATAACCATGGGTCAGGACTACTTTTTTAATAATTCTGGGGGGGAAAATGCACATGAAAGGCAGTTTCTCTTTTCTCCTCAGCAATGACGCAAAGTGCTGCGCATGCGCGACCCGATTTATGGCAGCTTTTACAACACAGGCGATAGAAACGATGCAAGTAAATATGTATTCATAGACATTTTTCTATCGTCACACGATATATATTGTCATTTCACCCAGCCCTAGAGGACATGTAACACTCGCTTGCCATAAGCGTTATCGTGTGTGTGTGCGTGTGTGTGTGTGTGTGTGTGCCTTGTCTGTGTCCATGTGGCAGAAGTTAGGAGGA
>CAAKHG010015440.1:9570-16729 GCA_901007715.1 Dactylopterus volitans | reverse complement strand
TCCGTGTGTGTGTGTTTATGTGTGTGTGTGTGCGCGCGCCATATAGATGAGCAACAGTGGGGTGTTGTGGTGTGCTTGGTGCTCGGGGCTGTTTGAGCTCCTGGAGTCCAAAGCCAGTGTAGCGGTTAAAGTCCTGCTGGACGGCTTCGGTCGGGCTGGGCGAGGTTATGCCGAGACAAATAAGAAAACTCCCACAAATGATCTTCTGCAGTTGGTCACACAGACGCGGCGGCGGCGGCGGCGGCGGCAGCGGCGTCCCGCTGAGCGGCCGCCCCGACGCCGCCAAGCGGAAAATGAGGTTCGGGGTGTGGAGTGCCGTCGAGGTTCCTGCACATCCGGCGCCACGTGACTGCAGCGTCCTCGCAGAGTCAGAAGTGGCGTCAGCCTCCCGGACCCGCGTTTCCTGCCTGTATGTGCATCTGTGCCGCTCAGTCAGGGCTTTAAAATAAACGGGGCCGTCCGAATAATGAAAGAAGACCACCGCAGGCTGATGAGCACTTTTGGTGTTCAGCATTACAGGCGGTCGCCTCCTCACGCGGCGCGGCTCAGGACCAGCGCGAGAACTGTGGGTGACCGTCACAGCGCCCGTGGAGCTTTTGGAGCAGATGTGTGTGAACATTTTCGTGAAACCCGGTGAAGGGTGGAGCCCGAATCTTAGGGAAGAGGCCCTCAAGTTCTTCTTGGGCAGACATTTTCTGTAATTTCTCATGTTTTTATTTTTTTTTACATGAACATCGGCCGAGGCTCATGCGCTCCGGAGCGCTCCTCTGGCTGTATCGGTAAATAGGCAGTGACTTCAGCACCAGCACCTTTATGACGTGTGTGTGTGTGTGTGTGTGTGTGTGTGTGTGCGTGTAGCAGTGAGCTGGAGCAGCTGGCCCTGGAGAAGCAGCACCTCGAGGACACGGTCAAGAGCCTGAGAGCTCGCTGCTCCGACATGGAGGAACAGTGCGTCCAGCACGGCCGCATCCACCAGCGCATGACGGACAGGTACGCAAACACACCCCAGCGCTGGTGGCGACGCTGGCGTGCGTGATCAGTCACACACACACACACACACACACACACACACACACACACACACACACACACACACCCTCCAGCCTCCGACCATCTCTCGGCTCCGGCGTGAGACCTTTCGAAATTAGAGACTTCAGCTTGGACCAGGCAGCACATGTAGTATTTAATGCTTCATTTTTGCTGATTTCCTGATGCTGTTTGGTCATCAATAGTTTGGTTTTCCAGCCGACTGCATGAGGGCAACATTTTCAGGCTCCGCACTCGCGCTGATCAAACAATGCGGCTTATTCTGTCATACGAAGAAGGAGCAACTTCCAGCCTCCCGCGAGACCCGCGGAGCTCCGACGGCAGCGGGAACATACTTAGCAGCTCAGCGAGCGTTGTCATGTGCGCCGCGTTGAAGGCGGGGAACGTGATCGGTGCAAATGTACCTGAGACTCCGACCGGGTACGGCAACAAATATAACAAGATTCCAGACATGAGCGCTCATCACAGCGCAGGTGTCGCGTCATCTAGGCTCAGAGCATCGCCGGCTCCGTGGAAGCGCGCTGAACGTGCTACATCTTTGTGTTATTTGCGGGCCTGCGTGCGCGCAGTCAAGCGCGCGGTGACGTATTTCACTCTTAATCTTGGTTTATGCTCCTGCGTTGTTGACGGACGGCGCGCCCTGCGGTTGTCTGCCGAAGCACTGGGGGGGGTTACTGAGCACCAAGAACATTCGTTTAGCTTTTTAGCCTCCTGCATCGCGCGGCCCTCGCGCCGTGAACAATGGAGACTCATGAGAGAGGGAGAGTTATTGTACAAGTGCTTTTTTTCCGAGTTTCTTCCCCCGGACGCTCCTCAGTTGGCTCCGTTGTCAGCGACACTTTAAAAATGGAGGTTTAGCAGGCGGGAGAATCGGGAGAGGCTACGTGCTGGAAGTGGGGCGCTAAAAGCCGACCAATCGCTGCTTTGCCACAACGATAAAAATTTTTCTGTAGGTGCACGTCGAGTGATGCCGTAGAATTCGGAGGGGGAGGAGCCAGCTGGCATGGCGTCCGCCGTCGCCTCGACACAGAAGCATGAACCAAGATTTAGAAGTCAGTTACAGCGTGAAAGCTGGAGCTCCATGAAGCATTTCAGAGATGGTGTCCTCTGAATCCTGCAGCCTAAAATGGTTGCACCTTTGCTTTATGCTACAGTATCTGTATAGGTGTGTGTGCGCGCGCGCATGCATGTGTGTGTGTGTGTGTGTATGCTCTCAGAGGTGTCTTCCTAAGAAGTGAGGAACCCAGTTGGTGTGTGTCTCCACAGGGCGCCTGGCAAGCCGCCCGCCTCTGCCAATGTTGGCTCGGGTGTGTGTGGGTGTTGTTGCCCCACTCTGCAGGATCTCTACCCCAGTGCCCCCCCACCACCACCACCCCGCCCCCTCCCATTCTTACGCACAACCACACACACACACACACACACACACACACACACTCACCCTTCTTTCGCTAGTGACACTACATATTGTCTGCCACCCACCGGTGTTAACCTGTCGACAGTCGGGCGCTGCCAGAAAAAAACCCAAAGTTTAGCGAGTCACAGCTGTCTCCTGGTCGAGACGCTGCGTGTGTGTTTGCTAGAAAAACAATGGAAGTTGTCGGGGAGTGTGAAGTATGAATATTCTGTACGTATCTGCGCATATGTTCTGCTGGTATTTTTATGTATGTGTGCATGGGCTGCTATGGCGCGCTCTCAGGAGGTTTAGCAGAGACAGAATCTGGCTGCCAAAAGTTGGATTGGCTGGGAAGTTGGCACCTAACTTCTCTCTTTTCCCAGCTGAACTACGATAATCACTCTTGGCATTTAGCGAGCTTTATTTTCTGCTTTGACACTTACTTGGTTGATGAATCCTCCTGGTACGTGGAGTCTCTTGGATTCGGCTCCATGTGAGGTTACTTTTGGACCGCCGGGCCGCTTGACCACGTTTTTATTTATTTATTTTTGTGTTGCATTTTGGGAGGTCGTTCTTCTGATAGGAACGCAGGCTCGGTCGGAGCGGCGGATACGTGTCGCCGGTGTTTTCCTGCCGTCGGACGCTGCGTTCAGAGTCGGGGGGACTGGAGGTCCGACTGATGAGGCGGGGTTTGTCCGCTCAAACGTGAGGGGATGTGGCGCCCCGCGACCAGCGAGTGTTTCTCTGGTTCAGTTGGTTGGCGGCACGACCGCGACGCGTCCGGGAGGCGTGCGGGACACGACCGCGACACGACCGTGACACGTCTGCGACACGATCGTGACACGTCCGCGGCGCGTCTGCGGGAGCGTGATAATTCCGCACATCCGAGTCCCCCCGCATATGGTGCTTTGCGTCGCGAGCGGCGCGCTCCCATAATCCCCGGCGCGCGCCTCCATACATCCGCTGCGAGTTAGCGGGTCCCCGCAGGCCGCCCCGCCACCGCGCTCGGCGGGCGCCCCTGCGTGCCGCTCGGGGTTAAGGTGTACGTGTTAACAAGCTGGTGCAAGTGGGCCGGGTATCCAGCGCCCCGCCCCTCCCCACAGCCTCTCCGCCGGCCTGCAATCTGTGCTGCGAAGAGCGGCAACAGCGCACCACGCACAAAACATTTGGAAAATCAGCTTGATTTATTTTTACATGGGCAAAGCCGATTGCCAAGCTACACAGGGGTTTTAGCACACAATGTTTTGCTGCACCACTTCATTATTTATTTCACTATTTCTGTGGCGGTGTTGTTTGCTCGGAAGCGGAGGGAGGGAACGGAGGAGGAGGAGGAGGACGGCGAGGAGGACGGCGAGGAGCGCCGCGGCGGCGCCCCACGCTCGCGCGGCGCTTTTTGCAGAAGGAAAAAGGGAAGAAGTAGACCGATTAATTAAACCTGTTTTGAATTTAGACACTACATTTTTTGAATTTATGTTTCGCACGAGTGAAGATGATTATAAATGTCGGCCTCTTTTATCGGCCTCTTTATTTTAAGTCTCAGAGCCACGGGCAGCTTTGTTTTCCAGAATCTACAGATTTGTGGACCTCGATTTAATTAATGTGAAATTTATTTGGATGCACAGAGAAATATAGTCAATCAATCTCCGTTCCCCCGATTGCAAAGCTGAAAATTTAAATTGATAAAAGCATGTTTGTCAGTGACGGCAGGAGCTGCGAATCCGAATCCAGACTGAAGCGACGTTGAGTGCAGATGCGCAAGAGAGGCGGCGCATTTATGTATCTCTGCACTTTAATTAAACTCCAGTAGAAGTGCCCCTAAAAGATGATTTTATGGCGCTCAGTCATCATGTTATTTCAGGTGTGACACAATTCTGGAAAGAGACAAAAGAGAAAAATTATTGAGAAGCTATTATCTGCCATTAATAATAAAAGAAAATGACGTAAATTATCTAATTAATAGCAGCAGCTCTGTGTGATGCAATCAAATGCAAAGCTCACAATCAAGCTTTTTTTTTTTGTCTTTTTTTTTTTTACAGTGGAAACAAATCACATCTTGTTTTTCTCTGGATTCTTTTTAGGCACGAAATCAATTACATACACACGTTATTATATAAATGCTTTTCTCCTTTTTATATGTAATTTTCAATCCTTATAAATTAGACCAGAGAGAAGCTTAGTGACAAATGATTAGAAAGTTAATTCTGTGTGTCCAACTGTTTCTGAGCTGCTGCGGTCGTCGTCGTCGTCGCCGTCGCCGCCGTCGTCTCCGCCGCTAGTTTCTCCTTCCCCTCTTTCATCCTCCTCTTCTTTCTCTTCTTCTTCTTCTTCTTCTCCTCCTCCTTCTGTCATGTCACTCCGGCTTCCCGCCCTCCTCTCCATCATCCCCTCTGCCTTCTGCACCAAACGCCACACAACCTCTTATCACCTCACAGCTGTTTGCAGGCTGTTTCTCCAATTATCACTACGCATGTACACACGCGCGCGCGCGGCAGGCCGACGTGTGTGTGTTTGTGTGTGTGTGTGTGTGTGTGTGTGTGAGAGAGTGAGAGAGTGTTGATGTTAATCACTCGGCAGCCCTTTAAGGACGGCGGCAACATATACGCAGATGTGGCGGTAGATCCACAGGCTTCACGGGGCCATATGGCCTCCACGAAGAAAGATGGTGCGTTCGTCTGGAGGAGAGCAGAGGAGGGAGGGAGGGAGGGACGGCGCCAAGGATGGAGGAGGGATGGAGGGCCATGTGTGGCATGAGCTGTGCAAGCAGTTGTTGAAGTGTATGTGTGTGTGTGAGTGTGTGTGTGTTTGCACCAGAGGCTCCAGGAGATTGCTTAATGGAACAAATGGTCGCGGCGGGCCGGGGAAGAAGGAACAGGCTTGCTGCTACCGCGGGCGGACAGCGAGCCCCGGGCGAGGGCTGCTTCATCTGGGCTCCTGCCACACACACACACACACACACACACACACACACCCTCTGTCAGAGCTTCTTCCCTCCTCACCCACCCCCTCAAACACACAGTGTGCTGCCATGCCCCAGAAGCAAAAGGACGCTCCTCGCAAAACTTTTCATTTGCAAATGAAGTTGGCAGCAGCTGAGCAGAAGAAAAAAAAAGGAGCGCTTTCATTTGTCTCCTCTGTGTGTGTGTGTGTGTGGGGGGCGGGGGTGCATTATCCTTGTGTATGATGAGTTGCATCTGTGTGTGTGTGTGTGTGTGTGATCCGAGAGGTGATGCAGGGACGACGCTCGCACGCTCGCGTTGAATCCGTCCGTCTTCACGCTCGGTTTGCCGTCGTCTTTTTATATTTCACAGACTTTTGCTCAGTCACATGTGCTGGAATCCTCATGTAATACAGCTCGTTCTTACACACGCACACACACACACGCGCGCGCAGACGGGTCCAGTGTCACGCAAATGATCGTGAAAGCAGTTTTGGGATCTCTGATTAATAATCTTTGGTAACTGAGCTGCACGTCTTTTGCAAACATTCCTGTCAAACAAAAGCAAAAAGAGGAAAATTGAAGCCTCAGCGTGAGTCGGCCTCGGTCCAGAGACGCCACTTTTCCTCTGTCTTGACTAACACACACGGGTCCACAAGCCCCCGCCGGCGCTGGGCCGGTGCAGATCCGGTGACCGCCGATGGCTGTGAGATAAGCTTTCGATCGTTGGTATGGATCATTGAGCCAATCAGCGAGGCCTCGGTTCTGATCTGTCTCATGTGGGTCACTGACCCGTCAGAACAGCTCTGAATAATTGTAGGTACGGCGGCGGAGCGGCGCCGTTCCCTCGCCCACGCTTCCCCCCCTCTAGATGGCGCTGATGAGTCGCCCTGCTGCCGCCGCTCGGCCCTCCTCTCCCTGCTTTCATTGTTCCCGTCTCTGCGTCGCCCAGCTGGCTTCTGTAGCCGGGAGCGACTGCGGGGCGGCCTGCTGAAAGAGCATTGTCAAACGGTGGCTTTACAGCTCTATCACTCTCGCACACACACACACACACACACACACACACACACACACACACACACACACACACACGCACACACGGGCACACACAGACGCTCAGATTTGCAGCTCAGATGCGGGGATGTAGCCAGAGGCTCGCAAGCTGGAGCGTTAACCGTGCAAAGCGTCACATCTCAGGGCCGCCGCAGCGACACGCGCTAACGCGGCTTCATAAAAATACAAGCAGCGAAACGTGCGCACCCGCCTCGCCCACTCCCCCACACACACACGCACACGCGCGCGCACACACACAGACACACACGCGCACACACCTCCCCGAGAAAAGCCAGTTGAAAGTCTCAGAAGCGGAGAGGAAAAAGTCAAACAGGAGCTGGAAGCAGCCAGCAGGCCTCAGAGGCCGGGCAGATGACGACAGCCACATGAAAGGCTGCGCTCGTGCGCCGCCGCGTCGGCCCCGGCGAGAGGTGCCGCCGCCACCTTTGACCGTCCGGCACGCCGCCGTCTGATTGGTCGCAGGCCGCCGCCGGTCGTCAGAGTCGCAGCTGCTTTTGTTGTCGCGGCTCACATGTCCGTTGCAGGTCGTTTGAAGCATTTTTTGCTTCATCTCCACGGCAACTTGGATCGCAACCGATTTGAAAATCTCGGTGAAAAAAAAAAAAATTGAAACGCAACTTGATGCTATAAAAAAAAAAAAAATGCAGCGGTGATATGAAGTGTGACGTTAACGATTGTCTGAAATTCAAATTCATCGGCATGTTAATGGG
>CAAKHG010015439.1:5022-39326 GCA_901007715.1 Dactylopterus volitans | reverse complement strand
CCCCAAAAAACCTAAAAAAAAAAAAAAAAAAAAAAAAAAAAAACAAAAACATTTTTTTTTTTTTTTTTTTTTTTAAATAAGCCAGAAGACAAGCGAGAACAGACGTTTACAGGTAATTTGCTCCAGTCTGACACAGCATGAGACCTGGGGGCTTTTTCACCAGCTTCTTTTGGATGTAAATGGGACAGTAAAGAGGCTCTGATCCACGCTTGTTAGTGAGTAATTGGACGTATTAGAAACAAAATGCTGCTTTAAACAATTAGGGAGATGAACGTTGGCGCGTTCGGTGGTGAAGTCGGCGTCGGCTGAAGCGAGTGTGTCTCACATCATTCGGTGGCGAGTTAAAAAAAAAAAAAAAAAAAGAAGAGGGAACTGATGTAAAGTTTGTCATCAGTAATATTGAGTTTTACTGGCTTTTTGATAAACAATATCTCCATCATGTCTGACTTGCAACGTTAAATGTAGGACAGCAATGTCCAGAGTGATCCAATTCACACTTCGTGCACTATGAAATCATGGTGAGTAATTTATTTATGGATTCACCACATATTTATGTATTAATTTATTTATTCAGTTAGTAATTTACTTAGTATTTAGTTAGTATGTATGTATGTATGCATGTATGTACTTCTTTATTTATTTAGAATTCTTATAACATATTTATTTGTTGTTTGTTTACTATATGAAAATAATAATATTTGGAATTATATGGGAATGAATATCAAATAATATGGGGATAAAAGTGGAATAGCAATATGGAGTAATGAGCAGGTTTCTTGATATTAAGTACATATTTTTAATCGCACAAAAGATTTTTTTTTTTTTTTCAAATTTGCAAATGAACCAGTAAATGAAATCGCTGTTAATGCAAACTTACATTGACACTGATAAAACAATAGTGCTGGAAATTCCTATAGTCCATTGAAATAGGAGATGTATGATTTTTGATGACTTGGTGATAAAAGTCCAGCAATTGGCCTTTGCTTGATTTTGTGGCTGCGGCTCCTCTGTTATGGTTTAATGAATGTCACCGACATTGTTATTCGATTCTGCGCCATCTTACAGCTGCCGGCAAACACGGTCACATATGAAAATCCCTCGCTGGCGGCGATGAAGCCGCCGCAGGAACTCTTCATACACACAATTTATGTGTGAAAGTGCCCTTTCTTAATGCCATGAAAGGTCAAGAGGTGGTAATTCACCACAGAAATCACCGCAGCGCGCGCGCAGCAGGGCTGCTGCGCCGCGTGGAACACGGAGAAGCATTTCGCTTTATGGATCCTCCTCGTTTTTCTCTCATGCGACGCTTTCCGCGCAATCGCCCGGCTTTGCTGGCTAAATCCGTGGCACGGCAATCAATCAAGTGGGCGAGCGGGAGAGATTGGGAAGCTTGAAACCTCTGCATGCTGCAAACACACCTCTAGCCTGTGTGTGCGCGAGCGCATGTGTGTGTGTGCGTCTGTGTGTGACACTGGCAGTCCGCACTATGCTGGACTACCCGGAGCTGAAAGACTGAGAGCAAATATGATAAGACGGTTTTCAGCTAGACATTAAGACAGATGGATACTTGATTTGTCCCCACGAGGAAGCAGCAGTGATCGTTTGAGTCCAACCGATCACTTTAGACCCTGAAAAGGACAGTTCATCCAAAAATGGACATTCACTCACTATCTACTTTTGGAGTCTAAGTGAAATAAAATGCTTCCCGACTGTTCCTTTTGTGTCAGGCAAACGTCATTTACACCATGTTGTTTTTGGGTTTTTTAAATCTATTTATAGCCGCTATATGTCACTGTCTTTTCCAGCCCTCCACACATCTTCCCCCCTTTTTCCTCACCTTTCTGCCGCTTTGGGTCCAGTTGTCGTGACTTCCGCTCACCCTTCTCAGAATCCCCACAGGTGCTGCCATTTGGACGTTAACACCCAGGAACTGGGAATAGCAGGACGCCGTTCCGACTGGCGGGGCGGTGGACAGGACCGCCGTGCTGGCTGCTGCGCCCATTTACAGACTTCTGGCTTTGCTTTCTGTAGTGTTTGGTCTCCATAGAGATCATAAAGAGACCGTCAGTTTTGTGGATGTACAAGTTTATATATAAATTGATATATACAGCATCTTTCAGTATCCAGAAAAGTTCTGAATAAGTCTAGTGTCTTAGTAGCATCATCAGTTTTGATTGGTCCGGAGGAAAAACCTGCAAATTTGGCACAAATGTCAACTAAGGCTCAAGAAGGGTTAGAAGGGTTCCAATTTGGCCAAAAAAGTTGACCTGTGTGCCACGCCCTTCCAGGTACTGCCAGTCGGGGGCGCCAGATCAGAAAACGTGCCTTTTCTGGAGCTCAAGAAGCAAAGAAGACGCGGTGAGACGCCCTCCAAGTGTTGCTGTATAGAAAGATGTGGGCGCCGGTCAGGAGGCCCTGTGAAGCTTCGCCAATATACACAGGGAGGGAGCAAGAGAGCTCGGATTTATGAAGTCTGAAACAAAAATGGAGACTGAGGGAATTGAAATAAAAACAATCACTTACAGCTCGGCGCCTTCCAGCTCCCGTCCTCGCCCAATCGCCTTTGTCTTTGTGATCAGACACCAGTCGGAGAGAATGGCGAGCTTTCAGCTGCTGCTTCCATCTATTATTCATTAAAGCCATACGAGGCAGGACCTCATCCAAGACTCAGGATGCCCGCGGGGGCCCAACGCGGGCAGAGCAGCAGTGTTTTAATCCAGCTGTCAAACTCTAAACCCACTGTAGAAAAGTTGTAGATCTCAACCAGGCAAACAGGACATGAACGTTACTTAGACCCCTACACCCCCCACCCCCTGAAAAAATAGAATTAGAATCTGATTTTGTTCTTTTTTTTTATTTTATTGTTGCGGGCCAGTCAAGATGAGATGAACCAGGAAGGCTGCCACGTTTGAAGCACGTTGCAGTAAAATCACATTGATCGGGCAGAGATTACATCACCGGCGTCAGTGGATAATCTGCTCCAGATGAGGGTGGAACAAAATGGACCCGATCTTTGACTTTTTTTTTTTTTTTTTTGGCCACGTCAAGTTGCATTTGAGGAGAGGAAGCGGCCTCCATGTAAGAACAAAAACAAAAACAGTCAGACAGTTCTGTTCCACAGCAAATCTGCATCATCCAATCCAGGACTGCAGGTATAATATGTAGGTGTGGTTGCTTCCTCTATTGAGACACGTTCAACTAAATTTCAGATACTACAACTTCGCCATAAGTCCTCATGTTATTTCTGCTCGACTTTGTTAGCTGTCAACATTTTTGACAAAACCTTTGGGACGTCTGGCAGCGAGGCTTTTATATATAGTTGTATATTTATATGCATGAAAGATGGTTGTCTTAGTGATTTGAACCCTCAGCTGGAAGGATGACAGTGACGAGCTCACAGGCCCGCCGACGAGCAGGTGAAGAGAGACGTGAACAGGAGATTCGGCTGTGATCACTTCCTGGTTCAGACAGGCTCGTTGGATCGGCGCAGGCATGTCTTAGATTTTAAAACTGGGGCATGTCAAAGCCGTATTGACTCCACGCGTCGTGTTGTGCGACTTCATTCGGAAATATGTTTTCCATGTTTTTTGCGATTCCCATGAAACACCAGGAGACCGGGTTTGGGGTTGGGCCAGACTCCATGAGGAGACCGTTACCTATTTCCAAGTACAGCAGTATACATTTCTGGCAATGTGCTGCTGTTGTGATCGTAACCATGACAACCTATCACCTAACCTTAACCTCACACATCAGTCTAACCGTGTTCTTAACCGGACCTCAACCGTGAAGCAAATCTACAACAAAAGCTGTGGTTTATTTTATTTTTGGAGAGCAACGCAGCTGGAAGCAGGTGTTACTGATGGCGTCTTATTTTGAAGAGCTGGCAGCGAGAACACGCTGAAAAGATGTGAGCATTGTTCTCTTTTTGTGTTGAGGAACCCGAGTTACCTGGATACGGAATATCATGCTATGTGGATTGGGCTGTTGCTTAATGCAGCCTTCGCTGTGGTTGGAAGACATCATTGATCCGCAAAGTTTGGGTCTGTGAATATCTAATACATCAGTAACTATTTCAGTCTAGCCAAAAAGAAAAGAACTAAAACAAAAATTAACGCCCCAGCTGATGCCTAAGCAAAAATGGCTCTTTTTTTATTCTTTTTTTTTTTTTAAAAACCGTTGAGACCTAATTCTAGGAAAACACGTTTAAATGTTAATGCCCTGTGGCATCTAATTTGAACTTTGGATACTTAAGGCTGAATGCTGCGGTGCTGCTGTGTTCTCCCGCTAATAAATCACAAACACGGGGGTCATCTGCAGGCGGACACCTTCGCTGTGTTCCAGCCTATATTACTCAGCATCAGACGCGCTCGCATTGATTCGGGCTAAAGGGACGAGGAACCAAAGCGCTGCCTTTTCTAAGAGGCCGACGCCATCCATGTTCTCCAAGCAGTTCGAGAGCAGCTCTCAGTGCAGGAATGGTAATTCTAGTAATTTTTATAGGAATGATAAGAGGTTCATCCAAACACGGGTCTCCTGAACGCACAAGAGCATTTCAAATGCTCGAGATTGTATTCACTTTTGTAAAATCATTTTCTTGCTTCTTATTTTCCCTCCAAGCTCTGCCTTTATACAGATTTCCCTAAGTCCTCTTTTTTTTTTTGTTTCCCCACTGAGGCCGGGATTGACTTTTTATGGATTCTGCTGTTATGGAGCTTCTTTGGCATTTAACTGCATCCAATCCACATGTGCATGAAACCACATTGGGGCAGGGATGTGAGTTATTCCTGCGCGGGGAGATACGGTCAAAATTAATTCATGAATGAGGGATTTTTCTCTCTTTTATTGCTATCGCATCCCATCATTTTCTTGATGCATTCATTTCCCTTGTGATGCTTCCCCATGAAAGCCGAGCAAAGCGATCGTTTCCATATTGACTGACAGAGAGAGATAGACCGCTTTAAACGCTTATTCCAGTGTCTTTCATGTGAAATGAGGGTATGCATTCATAACTTCAAGATATCATCAGGGGGGGCATGGTCACAATGCCTTGTGTATTTACAATCCTCGGTATTTACCTCTGATGTAAATGCGAGCGGTCGGTAGTGGCGCGTTCGCGTGCATGTGCGGCCGCGCGCGTGCACGCCGGAGTGATTTGCTCGCTTCACTGATGCCATCTGCGCAGTGACATTTGGGGGGGAAAGCGGCGCTTTGAGCGATGATCATCTCTTATTTTGAAGTGCTAGTTTTGTGTTCATGTGCCGAGAACACGGAACGCCTCGTCTCCTGTTACTGGTCTACAGCGGTAAAACGCTGCATTCTGGGAAACAGCGATGGAATTCGACGCGCGCCGTCAAAGTTACAGAGTTTCTTGTCATGTCGCATCTTAAAAAAAAAGGACATGCGCTTTTTGGCAAACTGTGAGAGGCTGTATGGAAGTGAAACTAACTGCTGCAAAAGGAGACAAAGGGCCTCAGGGTGTAATGCTCATTGCGCAAGAGAGCAAAAAAAAAAAGAAAAAAAAGAAACGCAAATAAATGGAAAATGAGACATCTTTGACATTCCGATGTGTTTACCGCTTGTGTAGCAAAAGCCGCAGTGTGTCCAGAGGGCTGTTACAGCGTAAATGCCATTTAGTCCAAAGCTGAATTTCAGGAATTCCTCGAAATGGCTTCCTCTTTCAAGCGGCAGTCCGAGCTGTTAACTACTGAAACCACATGAAAGCGTGAGCCGCCCAACCCGTGCAGCGGGAGGCATCTCTCAAAGCGCCTTGTT
Organism: Dactylopterus volitans; assembly: GCA_901007715.1. NCBI lineage: Eukaryota > Metazoa > Chordata > Actinopteri > Syngnathiformes > Dactylopteridae > Dactylopterus > Dactylopterus volitans. Next base: position 33,554 of record CAAKHG010015439.1, on the reverse strand, counting down.
CTGGTTTTATGGGGTTTAAGATTTGGGAATAGGTTTGGGTTCAGGGTTCAAGGCACCTGTTGGTGCCAGGGGGGCGCCAGTTGTCATTTATCCCTGATTCAGGTTATCCTAAAGTTTCCGCGTGGGTTCATCCAAAGTCACAATTTCACATTTTCTTTGTCTACCGGATGGATGAATTTAATGGAATTTTGTCATAAATAGAGGCACTATGGAGTGCTAGAATGGCCAAAAGAGGCAAAAGGTTCTAGAGAAAAAAGCTCCAGAACCAATAATGTCACACAAGTGTTCAAAGGTGAACCTATTTGATAAATGTAACCCTTTAATGACATCACCCTACAAATGACATGATTCAAAGAATGGTTGCCATGTGATCAAAGTTTAAAAAAAAAAAAAGTTTAGCATTAGCGACATTAACATTGATCAGCCTTTTCATTGGCACAACTTTTTTTTTTCTGACAGCTTAATATTGTGAAATTTTTCGAGGTCGTTGTTGAGCCGTCCGCTCACAACTTTGCCGATATGTTTTTGTGACTCTCGGGTTTTCAGCCACAGCGGCCGGCTGTTCCGAGTGATGAAGCTCTGCAAACTACCTGTTCAGCACTAAAGGATAATGCCGTTATAGGCTAGTGGCCTTGTGCTCTGCAGACACCAACGCTGCCCCATTCACTACACATTAAATACTCACCCTTGCCTGATATGTGGCCTGCCATTAATCAAGTTATTGATATCGTATTGGTCCTGATTAATGAGCTGCCCTCAAACACTGTGTCCTCAGTCCTGACTCGCCACACATAAGCTATTACGAAGATTAGCGATGCATCTGGCTGAGCTGTATTGACAGGCCGGACAATGGAGCTTTTCCACTGTCAGCCCCACACTGTATCAGTGCATCTGAGCGGGACGGGGTCGAAATTAAGTCATTGATAAAGCATTAGGAGGCTGGATGATTCAGCCCATGTCCCATCCATTCCACAAGGCAGCCAGGGTGAAAAACGAGCTCGCACTTTGGAAAGAATATATCAACCTCTTAGCATCCGCAAAGCAGATCTGATGTTCTTTGACCGGCCGTCACGAGTGCATCAATCTGTCGGCGCCGGCGTCAACAGGTTCCCAAAACAAGCTGTCACCTGCGCCAGGTTTTCACCTATTGTTACCAGGATTAATCCAAAAGCTGTTAACAGATTCGGATGACTCTCCTCATGGGATGGGTCCAACCCAGGATTTCTCTGCCACAGTTAGTCGCGATTATCGCTGATGTCGGCGGTGAAAACGTGTCCAAATCAATATTTTACAGTGATTTTTATTTATTTTTCTTGCAGCTGGCTCCATTATATCTGTTGTGATTAAACATGATATTTAATTCATTTGGCTCTTCCTCACGGGGAGGGGGGGCGGGGGTGTCTTTTCAGCACGTTCACCATAAGCTGCCTCTGCTGAGGCCTGTGCTCTCTGAAAGCTTTGAGTTATAGTTGCATAATTAAAATCCAGCCGACAGTACAAACATTATCTTCACGAAAAGCATGAATGAACACAAGTTCATTCAAATACGGAAAAATTGAATAAGTTAACACACTATATTCTATCAGTGCAACAATGAGCAGTTCAAAAATAAAGAGCAAATGTTTCGTTAAAAGCCCGGAGTTTTTTAAACATTAGTTTCTATTGGTGAAATATAATTTCTGTTAGCTGCTCGAAGGAAGAAACTTTGTCATTTGACTTCAAAAAAATGACCAAAAGCTTTTCAGGAAGAGAGAGACTTCTACATATTTCAATTCAGTTATAAAACATGTTCAATATGTGTCATGGCGTGTGATTTAACTGGCCTTAGCATGATCGCTATCGCTAAAGAGGGAATTCCGTAGTGCAGTTGGGAAGTGGGGGCCAAGCTGAGAGCATCCTCCAGCAAAGATCAGCACATTTACCACCCGAATACAAAATGCTCAGGTGGGGGAATGGATGTGGAGATATTGGAGGGTCAGTGGTCCAATGGAATCCGGGTGCACCGGAACTATGTGCAAATGTCCTTCAACAGGATGCTGTAACCCCCCTGATGAGCGGGTTGGCCTCACATGGCAGCCTCTGCCATCACTGCATGAATGTGACTATGGACGGGTGGAGGAGTGAAAGATCTGTTTCAATTGCATCTCGTTTACAATTTCTTTAACTGATAAGAAAATAAGAACACAGTACATATTAAATACGGTGTGCTCTGATCTGAAAAGTTGAGGGGAGAAGGAAAGTGGATTTCTTTTGGTTGTTGAAGGTGTTAAACCTCTCATCCACAGCCCGGCTGGCTGGTTAAATTGTTAAATTGATGGTCGACCACCCTTTCTCACCTTTATTCCTGTGACCCTAAGGGCTCGCATGATGGCCTGGCCGGGTCAGCGACCCTCAGGTGGCCTTAGCAACCCTTAAGGGCCCTTGACGACACTCGGGTGGCCTTAACCACCCTCAGGTGACCTTAATGACACTCAGGTGATCTGATCGACTTCTCAGATGACCACAACAGCCTTCCAGCAACGTAAAGACCCTCTCTGTATTAACTATCCCGCAAGAAGTCAGATACCTGGGACTCCCCACCGGTTACAAACAGTTACGACTGAAGAAGCCTTTCGTATGGGAGGTGAAACATCCAACGGCCTTCTGTTTTAACATCTCAAACTAACCTCACATGTGCTAGAGAGATATTTTCCATCACACACAAGTGCGCTAAAACTTAACGCTGCGTAAGGGAGATTTTATTGTGTTTGCTCATTGGTTGTTCCCTGTCAAAACGGCAGTTATGACAACATGGCCACGGTAGCTGCAGGGAATGATTGAAGACTGACGGAGGACGTGACCACTGACACGATGGGCGACCGCGTGGCTTTTAGTGAGGCGCGGATGACAGATGCGGCGACGGCGGCCGACTTCTGCACCACGGCAAATAAAACGTAGCAGAAAAGCTGTTGATGGAGGAGGAGAGGAGCAACAGAGCCGCAGAGAAACGGACTGTGAAGGATAGCAGGATATTTGTGGTCGGAATGCTCAGCTCCCGCTTCACACGCCGCCGCCTCCACGGCTGTCAGGTCGCCGCGGCGTTCACACTTGCACGTGTTAGTCATGGCGACAGGAGGTCGCACGGTACATGATCGCTCACCGGGACGACTGCGCGGCAGGGCCTGTCTGCTCTCATGAAAACACACTCCGGAGTGACCTCGAGTGAAGTAACTACCATGAAAGAACACAAGAAAAGAACATGAGTGAAGGCGTGAAGCCTGTTTTAAACCCGACTTCCCCAGGTTTCCCTCCCACGGCGCCTTTTGCGCACTCGATTAGCTCTCACGACTGTAGCTTGTCGCTGGCTCGTCCCGGATATCTAGCTTGCTAGCTAGAATGCGTTGTGCAGTCAATTAACCTCACTTCCTGACGCCTTAGGAAACGTGCCAGAGGGGGGGTTAGCCTCCCTGGTAGGCGTCCAACTCCCACCCGAAGGACATGGGGTCAAATTCAGCGCAGGGCCGTGCTTGTCAATACAACACAGGTTACATTAGCGATGGCTTAGCCAGTCTATCCGCTTGCATCGCTGAATAGTTCACAAATATCACCGGCTGGCTGATGGGCTGATTTGAGAAGGAAAATGCGGTGCGGTGCGAACATTACACCGTCTCCCGTTGGTTTTCTGCTCTCGGTGCAGATGAATCATAACATCCAGAGCCAAACTGGGACTCCAGACTCATAAACTGCCAAACTGTTCTCATACCAGTTAGTTAAAGACTGATGCTTTGTCACAGGCATTTATATATCACACCTTTATGTATGTAAGGGACGCTGCGGGTCCGCTAATCAATAAAATGTGGAACCTCCTCATCAGAATTAGAGGAATATGACTTATGACGTGCACACGGAGTCGAGAGTGTTGAGAGGGGACGGGCCCGTTTGCAATCGCTACTTTCTCATTTGCGACCACGAATCCCAATGTGATGGTGACTTTTTAGTTGAGAGTGCCTCTCTAAGCCATTTCAACTACTCCTACTTTATTACATTTCAATACTTTAACTGATGTCGAGTTGGCTTTCAGTAAAAGATCACAGTTTGGGGTTAAAACACACACTTTGGTCAAGGTTGCGCCACACACACACACACACACACACACACACACACTGACTGGAGATGCTCTGCTGCACGTTTCACGCCAACGCAAAAGCCTCACGTTGGCGTGAATGGTGCCTCGTTTGTGTGGGTTACTCCGACATTGTTCGCTTATGGGTTTTTTTTTTTGCATTTCTAGTACATGTTCTTTTGTTCATGTATGTTTTAACTGTGCGCGTGTGTGGGTGCGCGTGTGTGCGTGTGTGTGTTTGTGGCACTGAGCGAAATCAGCCCATAGCTTGCAGGAATGCATGTCCTGCAATCTGTGTCTGTGTGCTGCTGATGTGTGTGTGCGTGTGCGCGTGTGTGTGTAACCTGGCTGGCTTCTGTGCGGTGATAAAAGGCCAGCTGCCACCTCAGCTCTCTGCCACATGGACCTCGACCAAGGCTGCTCCTGGATGGAGAGATTAGAGAATAAATGATTGATAACGGCGGGCCAGAGGGGGTTCTGAGAGTGCAGAGGCGAATCAAAATATACAGCCATTCAAGACAGAAATAACTTAAAGTGGAGAGGTAATTGACAGAGAGTGGTTGAACTGGTGTTGCATCAGCAGCGGCGCATTGTGAGTATGTAATTATGCATCAATACGGAGGCTGCGAATAACAACAAGCCTCTCTCCAGAGTCCTGGAATTATGCAAATGTCTATTTGACACCTTTAAAACGGCAACATGTAGAACAGTCAAAGCAACATTATGTAATGAATTTTGACGGCATGGCAACCCAGGCTGTAAAAGCCTCAGACAACATCGAGCTGAGATTTATTCGTGCGGGGCGAACATGCAAACATCGCCTCATTCAAGATTTTTGAGAGCAGTTTGAGGCTGAAACGGTTCGCAGGCGAACGCTAAGTGAGGCCTTTGGTGGCAAGAAATCGAGGTCCAGCTGCTGTCCAGCGGGAGCTCGTTGTGTTCAAGCTGTGCACTCGACAACGCTGGAAAATAAGCATGTTTCACACAAGCTCATTCAGGGAGCTGAAAATAGTCACTTAAAGTCAAACGCAAAAGCCGTAAAGGGTCGCGGGGACGGCGCAGGCAGCACAAAGCCGGGCGTGTTGGCACAAGTTCCAAAATGTTTGAGGAGAATTGCAGTCGAACTGATGTTGTGTAGAATGATATCAGTAAAATGAGGTCAAATGAGTCTGCGGCAGTCACAGGAATTTAAGACCCGCTAATCTCCGTGATGATGTACTTAGGTAGCTTAGCATTAGCCTCCATGGGTAACTTAGGTCGCCTAGTGTTAGCCTTGGTGAGTCATTTATGTAGCTCAGTGTTCGCCTCCTTGAGTAACTTAGGTAGCTTAGCCTTACCCTTGTGGGTAACTTAGGCAGGTTAGTGTTGGCCTGTGTGGGTAGCTTAGGTAGTTTAGCCATTGTGGGCAACTTAGGTAGCCATGCATTAGCCTTTGTGGGTAGCTTAGGTAGTTTAGCATTAGCCTTTGCGGGTAGCTTCGGTAGTTTAGCATTAGCCTTCGTGGACGGCTTAGGTAGCCTGGTTGAAGCGATGCTTAAACATCATTGAGTCTGCTGTGTTTGTTTAGTTTGAGAGAGAGACTGAGGTACAAAATGTGAGGAAGTAACGTTAACCGCCATCTGACCGGCCTCCACGCTGCCCTTCACCGGTTGCCACCATATTTTCCAGCATGCTCGTGACATCACCAATGTGATGTCAAACTTGAAACAACAGAAAGGCGAGCTCAGTTGCTTTCAGTCCCACCCGGGACCGCTGGGGAAGGAGTCAATTGCCTATTTCTAACGAGTTTACATGTTTAAAAGACCTACGTGTCCGTGCTAATTTTAATGTAAAAATGGTGCAGGTTTTGTCCAATAAGTTCAACTTCAACTTTTCTCCCAGTGTTACTGGTATGACTGACTTAAATATTCAAGTTCCGTCAGAGAATCGAGTGTTTGATTAGTGCTGTTTGATATGCCCCCCCCTCCATTCCTGTGCGTTTCATCCATCTTACTATGAATTCACTTCAGTGGCAAACTACAAGACTCGACACGTCAGCGGAGTCCTTGGATTTCAAATTCTGCCGTTTGCGGCCGGGAATCTCGCACACTTCAATTAACTCCAGCCTCTTTGTTTGTGAAACCAATTCTCGCGGCGTGAGCGATCGCGGCGCCCTTCCTCCTCCTCCAATTTCATCCAGCGTTTCCCCTACACATGCACGCCGGTACGCCATCGATGGGTCATTAGTGCCCTGTTGATGGGGGACAAGACGACTCTAGTTGCTATGGATACGGTTCACTGCCACATCCGCGTATTCTTATTATGATCCAAGTGGTGGGTCCCTGTGGCATTCATGTACATCAACCGCACTGTAAAAATGAGAAGCCGCCTTGGAGATAAAGGTGCGTGTATCCACTTTATGTTTGCTCGATGACGATATCTCGCTCAGGCAGGAGGAACAGGGACGCGTGTGATGTACAGAAGGATTCATCATTGAGGTTGTCCTTTTTTTTATGACTGTTATGGGAGGAGAAAGCCACTGTGCGCTCTAATTTCCATTCTATCCATTTTTATTTCAATGATTTACCTCATATTAGCACTGCATAACACTATTTTATTGAGAGTTTCTGCCCATTTTTATGGCTTTCAATATTCTAAATGGGCCCGAGCATATTTTATGTTGTAATCTGCCAGCAGGTGTCATGGACCTGTGATGAACAGGGGGGCCACTACAATGATGCAGAAATGAATGAGGCAGGGTTATTGGTTTTTACGCTGCGCTGTGTCGCAGACCGGTGAGTGACTAGCTGAGCCATAAATTCAGTCGAGAACAACCCGCATTGACGGGGATGCCCTCTAGTGGCCATCATAATTATGACAATGGAAAAGTAGCACCAGTAGTCACACACAGCCTGGCAGCTTCTCTTCAGAGAAAGTCAAAAGACCTATATCTCCCCCTGGTGATTGGCTGCAATATACATTATAAAACTATACAGCAGGTTTAGTGGGTGGGCCTTCTTAATCCCTCTCAAAGATAATTTCTGTTATTTCATGTTTGTTTTTTTCACGTTTGTCTAGATGTTAATTTTTCTTATAACTTTGGTTTTATTCAATTTTTGGTGCAACCAAACAAGGAGTGAAATGCAGGAAGTCCTGGAGGAAGTTACTTCTGTTTAGGAAATGTACGTAAGAAAGCCGAGAGGACAGCTAACACTAACTTTTTGAAACAATTGTCTGTTTTCAACTGTGAAAAAAAAATTGCTTACTGTGTTGATGGAAGTGTTGATATAGCTTATAAATGACTGATATTTTTTCCACCCACCCTTGATGTTTGTCATCAACCCGGCTCAGCATTAGAATGTGCAAATTGTTAATTTATCCAGTCTCCTGTTTTCTTTTTAGAGATTGGGGACATTTGAGTGTTCCATTAAGATCTTAATTGGAAACACTGAAAATAAGCTTGTGTGGATACTTTTTAATTCATAAGCAATAGCTTCATAAATATATATAATTTCTTCTTTTTGCATTTTGAAGCTCTACTTAGAACTTTCTTAAGATCCAACAGTACAAAAATTGAAATTCTTGCAATTTTTCAACTGGTCTTTAAATTTTGATCAGGAGTGTATGTACATATATACCCAATTGGATATAAATGGGATGACCAAAATATTAGGGACACCTCTCAGTATAACCCAGTTTAGTTCAACAATATCACAAATTAAAGGACCAATAACAGTCTTTGAAATATATCAACTCCTCTCTTAAACAGATTCAATAAAAATACAACATAAAACTGATTGCAGGGCTGTTGCATTATATTCTGCTGTATATATGTAGTGAGTGTGCTGTTATGCGGCGTATATCCATGATTTTACTTACTCGTTAAATTCTGTGGAGCTGAGACACTGGTCTGTAAACTGGTGGGTTCGGCCTCTCAGGCTCGAGGTCAACTTCGACGCGCCTGATGACCACATACTGCAGGTCGTTGGTTCCAGCCCTCCAAAACATGCCCCAAGTTTGCTGTCTCTGTTGAAAAAAATATATATATATAAATAAATAACCATTTCTCTTTTGACCGTCCTGGGTGATTTAGGCACAAAAACACGTAATGGTTTGTGTTTGTGTCAAGGTTTACACATGCAGACATGCTCCAACTCCCATAGCAACTAGAATTCAGATGTCACTTAAAAGTCAATACAGGCTGGTTTTTTTTTCACATTTACGGCCTGCACGCCGTCGTTCTTCCGGGGACGACGGCCTCATTAACTTTGACCTCCAAGCTGAAGACTCGCCAGCGGTCAACAAGTTCTTGGCCGAGCTGCGGCGACTCGGAGCCAATCAAAAGATTTGTTTGTCTGACATAAACAACATTATTCTTGTTTTATTGTTTCATTTTTCAATATAGCAAGTGAAGCACATTTCGCCAGGGAACATTACTTTAATTAGACCATCATGGCGAGATGTATGAGTGGGCACGCGTGTGTGCGTGCGTGTGTGTGTGTGTGTGTGTGTGTGTGTGTGTGTGTGTGTGTGTGTGTGTGTGTGCGTGCGCTGGTCATTGCTGTAATGGAACGAACACATCTCTCTCCAGCGTCGGCGGATGGCGGGATGGAAGTGGATGCTAATTTCTGGCTGATGTGCGCTGCCATGTTAAAATAAATAAATAAATAAAGGTTAATTTAACTGATGTACACAAAAGCAACGTGCGGCTGAGCACTTAGTGTTCCTCATTTCCTTTTCACGATTTGCCGCTGATTGGTGTATTTACAGCAAGCGTCTGTTAAGAGACTGCTGTGCGTTCCCCAAGTGGGCTTCAAATATGGATTTTGTAGAATTTTCTCACTCCATCTCACTCACAGACATATAATAAAACTAGGCAGCCTGACAGCTTCTTAAAAGGCGAAGCCAAAAGATCACAGTCTTTCCCCCTGGCAGCCGGCTGCAGTGTAGGTGAATAAAACCCCGCCTCCTTCATGTTAGCCGGAGGGACTTGAGAAAAACTAAAAATATTTAAAAAAAAATACCCCATATAACGTTTAACCCAGAGATGGTTTCTGTCATTCCAGGAAGTTTTTTATCACCCTGATGTTTGTTCAAGTTTTTATTTTCTGGATAAGTTGTGTTTTAAGTAGTTATTTGATGCCGTAAAAGGGGACGTGGTCTCATGATTGACAGTAACACAGGAAGTCATGGGGCACGAGTGGACTTCTGTTTAGAAATCGTGCATTAGAAAGTCCAGAGGACACGTGTCAACGACTTTCTATAACCATTATTGTCCATTTTAGACTAAAAAATTATGAAAAAAAATTAATGTTAAATTGATCACTTGTGATTGAAGTGGCTGGGACCTAAATATCACAGCTCTGTTTCCCAATTGCTACAGTACGTACTCCACTCCTCAAATTTTAATTTTAGACAGTTTCTATCATGATTTTTTTGTTCAAGTGTTCGTTTTTGTTTGGATTTAATTTTGTTAGTAGTGACATCCTGACTGATGGCAGCTCAGAGTGAAATACCAGAGGTCGCAGAGGCATTATGGACTTTTTTTTTTTATATAATTCTATATACCTCAAACCCTCAGGAGGAGACTGTTGCTGTCTTTTTCAAATCTTAAAGAATCAGTAATTTCTTTGCAGGCTGGCCGCTAATGATTGAGGTGTTCAGCTGATACACAGTCTATGGTCTCCTTTTTTGGAGCAGAGGGTGTGGAATTCCTTCGCATTAGCGCAAATGGGCAACACATTTTGCAGGCCACAGCGTGTTGAGTTGAAATATACTAATTAAAAAAAAAAAGCCCTAAAGTGGATGCAGAGCACTTCTGCTCTTAAGTTTCAAGCCTTTACGCTTAGATTTGTTTTCAGCCCTCGCTTCGCTGTGGTGGGAGACATTCAAGGTCGCAAATCAATCAGGCAAAACAAGGGAAGAGCAGGAACAACTTATTGATTCGATCAACAAATTAGATGAACAATAATCCACCACTCTGTCACCGGAATGGCAAAAGAGTCCGGAGCTTCACAGCCCAACCGGCTCCCGAGGACACTACATCTCAGCAACGATTGGAGGGAGGAGTCTCCAAATTTGGTTCAAAGGTCAACTCGATCTCAAGGATGAACTGGTTATACTTTGGCGGTCAGAAGGTCAAAGGTTAAAGTCACAGGATCTCACAAAACTAACTTAAGGCTGTTGCTTGCAATGTTATACGCTGATTATCAGACAATTCCCCACAAATGCCAAAAAACAAAAAAAATAAATAAATAAACAGCATGACAAAAGTATTTTGTAGCTTGCAGCTTAAAAGGTCAATGTTTATGAGATTTGCCCCAGTCTTGTAATATTTAACGAATGTCTAGAGATTATTTCGTGCAATTTGGCACAAATGTCAAATCAGGATCAATTGTGACTCCTATGATTTTGGTCCAGCTCATTATAACCTAAGTTGAGGGGAAAAAAATGAGAAAATAATAAGAAAATTGCACCTTGCCTTCAGGAGGTCAAAGGTCAGTTTTACCGTTCCCTGCATTGCTCTCGTGAACGCGATATGTCAGAGACACTGAGAGGAAATTTCTTTGGTGAAAAAAAAAAAACACCAAATAAGGTCCAAGAATGAATCGATTAGAGTTTGGTGAGCAGAGGTCAAATGTGAAGGTCATTGTGACATCTAAAAAAAAAAAAAAACGTCTCCTTTGGCATGTTGATGATGACGACGACGACACATTAGACGAACGCCTAACAGGAAGGAAGTAATGACATTTTCCCCACTCTTAATAAACTTAATAAATTTCATTTCTGCCTCCAGCAGTTGCACAGGATTGAGTCAACCTGTTTTCTGTCGCTTTTATTAAATTTTAATCTCTGTGCCGCCATGTTGACACGCGCGGTAGATCCAGCCTGAGTGGGCGGGGAGCCCTGCGTGCGGCGAGGGAGGCGGGGAGAAGCGGTGAGAGCGAGCGTCTGCGGCTGTGCTTCTTCGTTTGCTGCGAGGGTCTCTAATAAAAGTAATCAAGACGTTAAAATTGACCATAAAACGGAGCCCAGCCCCTGTGAAGAATTGCTCAGTTTATATCAACTTTATGGCGCATTATTACAGACCCACACTGCCTTCATTCCATAGTCCTTCCCTTTTGCAATTCAGAGATAACGCCCCCCCCCTCCCCCAGAGAAGATACAGAATGACCTTCATTACTCAGCAAATATATTTAAAAAAAAAAATAAATAAATAAAAACCCCACAATTTCACCTTCTCCTCCGCTATGAAACGCGTTTGTGCTGCACAGATACAAAGCCACTCTTTTAGTACAGCAGGGCGTCACATGACAACAGACAGGCGGGATTCTGCAGACGGGGAAAAAAACAGCGGCCCAATCAGAGCGAGCCGGAGTGAAAGTCGCTCCCCGGTGGGGTGTAACCTCCCCGCGAAATGTCACGCATGCATCTTTCATGGCGTGTTACACCCGACAGTATGTGGCAGAGATTAGGTCCGCTGCTCCTACAAGGACTGCAGGTGGTGAATATGTATGAGTGCACGGCAGGGTGAACACATGTCAGACTCGGGAAATAACTTTTTTAAGAGAGTGATTCCTCTTTTTTTTCTTTTTTTTTCCTGACTGCGGGGCACGTTCATTGAATAAATTGTGTGTTTTTTAAAATGGATATTTTGACACCAGGATTCAAGCCTGAACCTCGCAAAAGCACTTTTTTTTTTTTTTTTTTTTTTTTTGCTGCCGCTCGCAAAACGCTGCCAAATGTTTCCCGCGAGGAAATCAAAGCATCGCCGCACAGGATCTGAGGATTAGATGAATCGGGTGTAAGCAGTGGAAGATACCCGATTCTCAGCAGCTTTCTCTCCAGAGGGGCAAGCAGAAAATCAATTGTTGTAAATCATCAGTGAGGCGAAATAAAGTTTTTGAGACGTCTACCCTCCATCTTGTGTCAATCGAGGGGCCTGAAAAATGGAGGACGCGTTTGATTTATGGTTAACAGCACGTCGTGTCGGCCCCGGCCGGCCGGCCCCTGCGTTGAATTGGCCCCTACCATTCCATTCCCCTCATCGGGTGTGTGTGTGTGTGTGTGTGTGTGTGTGTGTGTGTGTGTGTGTGTGAGAGAGGGGCCCATCGTTCCGCTACCCCCCCCACGCCGAAGGAAAAACCACAGCATTATGAAGCAATTATGAACCCAAGAAATTGGATGGCACTCTGTTGCATCACCATGACAACATCAAAATATGCTGTGTACAGACGTGGGTTTGGGATTTTTTTTTTTTTCCTTCGCTATCTCAAGGCCAAAGCACATATAATCACATTTTCATGTGCTCTTAGTGTGTCATCTTAAATTGTGTTAATGTGGTGTTTTTTTTGGTTAACTTCAGTCAAACCGGGCTGACAAATGTTTTCTCTTGGACCCTCCCTGGTCCGGCGTCCATGTTTGAATTTTTTGATCTGGCTTTTCAGCCGGTGCTATGCTCACATCGCATGTTCTGATCATTTTTATATAAGTGCCACCAAAATCTACTGCATTTTCGCTGTGTTTCGTGCGAATTCATGCTAATCCCACTAAACTGGGGCAGTTAACGTGTCAGTATTGAAGCCCACCTGAAACGGCATTTCTAGAGTATCAAGCAAAATATCTTAATTGAAAGATTTTGATTGGACCCGATGGTGTGCTACTACGATAGGCGATAAGACGAAGTCCATCATGTGCTCCATAAAATGTCCAAAGCAGACACAGCTTTCCTTAGGCTGAGCAGATTCCTGCCAGTGGGGGTTCTAACTTCTGTAATTTTCGGGGATAAAGGGACCAAAACTTGAAGCGGTGAACACTGCACCAATGCTAGCAGGCTAACTACAGCCCTGCTCCGCGATAGGTTCACTGCTGCATGGATGTTCGAGATGTGCTGCAAATGGTTTTGGACTTGCCGGATTCATTTTACTTTAACGACCTGCCAGTTCGAAGCAAAGTATGACTGCAAAATGCAGAAAGGAAAAAGTCTTGTAATTACGAGATTTAAAGAACCGGAGATTAACTTTTTTTTTTTTTTCTTTTTTTTTCCCAAGGAGATATTCTTGGCACAATTCCGTTGGGAAGGTGAAGAAGGGGCCATTTAGTAGGCCAGCTCTATTTTGGGTTATGAGAAAGGCATGGGAACAATGTTTCTCCAATTTTTCATCTGACTAACAGATGGAGAGGCGAGCACAGGGCCACAGTGAGAGAGGGAAGAGAGAGAGAAGAGAGGGGGGAAATGGAGGATTGGGGATGGAGAGAATAGAAAGAGAGAGGGCACTGGAGCTCATCCAGCATGCAGCGTATTCGGAGTGAGAGGAAAAAGTGGGCTTTGGGTTCACCGGCGCAAGCCTTCCTGCTCAGCACAGAGTTGGTGCACCTTCATCGGCGGGAAAATACAATCAGCGGAGCCGACGAGTGAGGGAGTCAGTTTGCTGAACATCCCTGACCCCCCCCCAAACCACCACCACCACCACCACCACCACACACACACACACATGCCCCTTTTGCTCCCAGCAGTAGTGTGTCTTTTAAATGTAGAATGAGGTTTGGATGAGAGGCGAGAAAAGCAAGTCATCTCCACGCTGGAATTGCAATGTGACCTTCACAGTCGCCGTCCAGTCTGCATTCATTACACACGAGAAAACACGGCTGTTTTTAAAGGAAGAAAAAAAGGGGAGAGACGGGCACGATATCCTTCATCATGCAAGAAAGCGGCTGCAGCGGAGGCGAGGAGAAACCTGCCAAGCCGTCGGTTAGTGGTGCGGCCTTTTTTTTTTTTGTGCGTGTTAATCGAGTTGAGGTGAGCGTCAAAAGTCCCGATTCTGCGCGCACGTGGCCCCGCTGTGAGCAGTCCAGTTGACCTGATAACCTACTCAGAGCCCACCCACGCCCACAATCAATCAAGAAACCTCAATGCCGCGTTCAGTCGCGTTCAGTCGAAACAAAGCCGACAAAAAGTGGCATCAGCTGAGCTAACCAGCGCTAACATAGAATGGGCGCCCATGAATACCGTTGAGCTTGAGTTGTGCTACAAGGTTTCGTTATCCAGATGAGCTCGGGAGGCAATCACTCAAGCCTCTTGGCCATTTCTTTACCTATTGGTCACCAGTAAGTAACCGTGGCGACCGGGCTAGCTTGATCTTCAAACTGAGCTGAGACATTACAATAAAGAAAAAAGAAAGTCTTTTTTCCACTAAGCAGTTTGTCATTCATTTCTTTAATCCAGCACCACACCTGTTTGTCTAATACACCAAATAGAGGTAAATAGTCATATTCTAATCGAGTAATCGTGATTCATCGCAGCCTATTACTGCAATTGATTAATTTTATGAATGGACAGCAGTGTTATATATTTATATATATAATTACTATTTATATGATATATTCACCGTGCATTGTGGTCTAATTTCTAATCTGAACCAATTATATCAAAATATCTCATCAAATGAAATTGTCTTATTTCCTCGACAGGAAACAAGTTACAATTATTAAATCATCTTCTGTGCTCAGCTCGGTTTTTTTTTGGGTTTTTTTTTGTAATTGTCTTTATTTAAAAAAAAAAAAAAAAAATCCGATTCCGCAGCCTTTCTCAAACAAAACATTCTCTGAAGTTTTTTTTTCTTATCAGAAACGGCACTTATTTCTTTGCTTTTCATTTCAACATAAACAACCATGAATGCATGTATAATTGAGAGAGAGAGAAAAAAAAAAAACATACATTCAAATTAATCATTTGTGCCGGGGGAACAATGAGTGACACGACGACAAGAGACAAAAGCAGCGAGTGAGGAAGTGCGAGCGGAGGAGGAGGAGGAGGAGGAGAGTAAAAAGGCGGAAATGATGAAGATGAGACAAAGAGGCGGAATGGAAGCGCGCAGGAAGTTTGAATACAAGAGGAGAAAGCCGGGGGGAAGTGAAGTTTCATGAAAGTAGAGAGGCACAAACATCTCCTCAGCGGCAGCAGCGAAACCCCATTTTGATCATTCGATCATTCGCGAATCTGTTGCGTTGCGACGATTATGTCTTCTTCTTCTAAACACACGTGTTTCAATCACGCTCCATTTTTAGCTCCATTGAGGTTTTTTTTTTTTTCTTTTTTCTCCCCCAGCTGCGGCCTTTTCACAGCTCTAAAAAAAAATAAAAAAATAAAAAATCCCCCGAGTGTGCCATGAATGCCACAATCGCTGCGTTTACGGGCGTCGTTCTGAAGGAGGCTCTCAGATCTTGCTGGAGAGTCACTCTGCCAATTATCGGCGCTCAGAGTTAAACAGGTTAAACTACTTATTTTTCCTTACTTAGCTTTTCACTGAAGGGAATTTTCTGAAGGGTCTGAATCTGCCCGTTTCCACATTCCATTTTCAAATCATGGTCCTCTTACCGGCTACCCTGATATCAACATGAAACCCTGCATCCACCCACCAATCAGGTAGCGGAGCATCCATGTCTGTCCATGAACTTGACAAAACAACCGAGTGAGTGAGATATTACATTCTGACACCAGAGAGACTGGAGGTCAGGGTGACCTTGACCTTTGACCCCTCACCCCCAAAAATCTTATCAGTTTATGCCTGAGCACGAGTGGATATTTTACACCAAATTTGAAGTTTTTCGGGCATTTCGCAAGACGACACAACGCGAGAAGTACTGAGCGTGACAACTGATTCGCACTTTTTGATTTCCCTGACGCATTTTTGAAATATTCATGGACATCGCGTCGCACAGTTTCCGTCCTCGTCATCAAACCTTCGTCGCTGCACGCGGGATCTGTCCCAGGATCTCGTCAATCAGCAGGAAGGCGGTTGGGAGCGAGCCGGTGCTTTTCGAACGCGCACAAATCGCTTCCACGAGAGAGAGTCGTGTGACGCGAAGCCGCAGTCGAAGGAAAGCAGCGTTGACTTTAAAATAAAAAAGGAAAACAATGTGTCTAATAGAGGCAGTTTGTCCGACAACTTGACTCTGAGGATTGTTAGGATACTCAAAGCCCTCCACCACGATGAGGTGATGGTCCTCGGATGGGCCGGTTCATTCCAGTTCAGCACGCAAGCATTCGAACGTTAAACCTGAGATCTGGACTGCGTTTCAACCGCCAGTCACACCCGTGCTGGGTAGGCGGGGCCTGCGCCAGTTGGAGAGAGCCGCTTTGGCGACGATGCCAAGGAACGTCTGCACCTTCTGGGTGGACCGACGAATGCAGCTGGGTTCCAACATTTCTCTCACACACTCACACACACACAAAAATCAGTCTGGAACTCTCAAAGTCGATGAGATGAGAATCTTTGTTCATCGCTCCTGTCAAGCGGATTCTGCTCGACCAATCAACCGACTGCAGTGTGTCTTAGCTCCACCCACTAGGTGCTCAATCAGTGTAGTTTGTTAGTTACCTCAACAGAATCAGGATGGCGCGGATCTTTCAGTATTTTTCGCAATCGAAATACAAAAAAAAAAAATTACGTGACGGAGCGAGTCAGTATTTCATATTGCAAGTTATGTGTAAATATGCTGCCGGCCTGGCTGCCTCTTTCACGGTTAAACACGAGGCATCATTTGTTTGCTCATTTTCAGCTCCACGAGGGCCACTTTTCACGCTGGCGCTCCCGTGGTGAGCCCATGACCACGCGGCCAAGATAAAGAGCCGTCACTGCGTTGCCTCAGCAGAGCTTCGCAATCACCGCGAATGTTCATTATGGGCAAATCGTTGCCAAAGAGCTGAGCAAATCCAGCTTGACCCTCAGACAACCATTTGTGTCCATTAATATTACATGCGGTTTAATTCATTGGTTCATGGTTTCATTATGTACTCGTCTAGACGCTCTCTTTCTCCCTCCCCAGCAGCCCTTCCCCTCAGTTATTTTTGCACAAAAACCATCCCTCTCTTCGGTGGTGCGTTCAAGGGCACGAGTAACATCCAATATTCATGAATCGCATTCGACAAAAGTCTTGCATCGACGCGTTGCACTGTAATGAATCTAACTCGCAAGGACAAGTCGATAACTAGGATCATCACTAAAAAGAACAATAGTGTTTTTTCGAAATTTGGCTGGCATTGAATAAATGTATTTATTGTCCGGCTTCTGAATCTAAATCTGTGTAGGATGGCTCCTGTCGCAAATGAAAAAAAAAAAATTGCGGCACTGGGTTAGAAGCAATATTGTAGATAATAATGAGGAGTAAAAAAAGGCATGCTCTCGTTAAGAATGGTAAAATGAGATTTTTTTTTTTTTTAAAAAAGGGGCTATTGAGTTAACTATTAATGGAGGTCTGTGCGGTTCTTTGCCTGGCAAAAAGGAATATGAGCTACTAATGACTGAAAACACCCACATGTTTCAGGCCAAGAGGACCTTCATGTGCACTGAGACTCTTATAGGTGACAAAGTTGTAGCGGTGGGAATTGTACACGTCCAACATTTTTCGATCCTTAATGATTCTCTCATGTCCCCGCGACCTAAATTTACGTCGAACTCGGCCGTGGAGCGGAAGCAGCGGCCCGAGGCCTGGCTTCATTCACTAAACACGACGAGAATTGTGCCGTTTGCGGTAGGTGCGCTGCTGTTATCACGTGCAGCTGGTGCGAATACGAGCAACATGTTGAGGCGTTCGTCCAGCCAGCACGGCAACAAGTACCAAGAAATACTTCGACCTCCTTTGAAGACGGTAACGTTCACATTAAATGTGCCGCTACCACGTTTAGCGCGCTGTCGCTTTGCAAGAATCCTCCCAGAAAAAAAACAATATGCTCATAATCTTGCATAAGAATTGTTGACATTCATTCAGTGTACTCAGCTGATTCGCTTACGGTAACAGTAAGTAACATTAGGTATGAAGTTAATATTAAGTATTAAGCTAATTTAGCATGTTCAAGTGTTAAGTGTCTATTCTTGTTTTTTTTAATTATTATTTATTGTATCAGTCTAATTTTTTTAGACTACATTTTATGTCTACATCCTGTCGGGGTGTTGTTCAGTACGCTCCAGTTGAGTATATTCATGTTCACGGTCTTGTGCAGACATCAGTTTGTGGGGAAAAAAATGAAATTTTTGCTTTTGGTGACAAAGACTGTGTGGAACTGCTTTTTTTGCCACTCAATGAACTACTCAGGAACCGATAAGAGAATTGATAGGCAGAATCGACAATGGCGCTGATATTGATAAAACCTTGTCATTTCCCACCCCTACAAGGTTGTGACAAGGTTCAAAACAGTGTGACATCACAACATCACTCAGCGAAGCAGTGCGGCGATCACAGAACCGCAAAACGCGCGCACCACCTATCGTACGCTTTTAGGTTTTTCACGGCACGCTCCTGAGAAACGTGTGGAGAGAACGTCTTCCAATTTGACACAAACATCCACTTGACCCTCAAGGACAAACTGATGAGATTTTGGTGGTCGGAGGTCGAAGGTTAAGGTCATTGTGCACTCACACTTCGCCCCGTCTTGTTCCCACAATCTTCTCAGGAAAGAGATTCTTTAGATTCGGTGTAAACCTCAACCGCAGCACAAGACTGAACTGAAATGAGGTCAAAGGTCACAGTCACTTTGACCGCCGATTACGACGAATTTTCAGATAAATGTCTAATTGGATGAAATGATGGTGCCATGACATTTTCCTACATTTTCTTCCATATGTTCAGTGCGGCTGATTCAAAGTCTTCTCCCTCTACATTACCATGACCAAGCTGGATATAAACAGCAACTTGACTGTTTTTTGACTTGTGGTTTATTGTTTATTGTTTTGTTTTTTCCTCCCATCGAGCTGAAGCCAACTCCATAAGGAGATATGCTGCATAATGAAAACGCCCAGACAGCACAGAAATGCTAATTGGTCTGTGTTGCTCTCTTCTTTTTTTTTTTCCCCCTCTGCCTCCATTAGTGTGTGTATGTGTATGTGTGTGTGTGCGTGTACTCGCGTGCGTGCGTGCTGTGTGCATGCGTGTGTGTGTGTGTCCGTGTTGTGATGATAAAGTATCCCGTCACGATGGATTTGGTGGAGGGCAGCACTCGAAATGATGTTGCTTTCAGGGACTGACAGAGTGACAGATAGTTCACGTGGGAGGAAAAGAACAGACCTTCTTACGCCCGTCAGTCATAAGATTATGACCACTGCATGTTCACCATAGAGTATAATACAACAGCCCTGCGCTAAATTCTCCCTTCAGGAGGAGTTTTATGTTGAATTTTCATTGAAAGTGTTTGAGAGACGTGCTGACATATTTGTATGATTGTTATTGGGACTGTAATTTGTGACGCTGTTGAACTGTGCTGGGTTACACTGAGAGGCGTCCCTAATATTTGGGTCATCCAACTCAAATGCATGAGGATGACCCAAATATTAGGGACACCTTTAAATATAACGCTGTACAGTTTGACATAAAATTCTTATTGCATAACTTATTGCAGGACTGT
The DNA here is from genome assembly GCA_901007715.1 of Dactylopterus volitans. Classification (NCBI taxonomy): domain Eukaryota; kingdom Metazoa; phylum Chordata; class Actinopteri; order Syngnathiformes; family Dactylopteridae; genus Dactylopterus; species Dactylopterus volitans. Next base: position 14,073 of record CAAKHG010015439.1, on the reverse strand, counting down.
TGCATTATATTCCATGGCAAGGATGCAGTGGTCATAATGTTATGGCTGATCGGCCTGTATGATGCTTACCAGAATTAGAATCAGAAACACTTTATAGTTGGTGAGGAACCTACCAAAGCGGCAGGGGGTCAGTGTGGGTGACAGTATTTTTAAAGATTGACTGGCTTTGATGAAAGACTGACTTTTTTCTTCAGTTTAATCAGGGACATTTGTAATAAAACCTTTTTTCATGCATTTGTTTGCTTCATTCAAGGTTTATTTGGATCAAAAAACTGGGCATCTGCCACTGAAGGTAGCTACTCAGTTCCTGGTTCTACTTTATTATCAGCTCTTCATCATACTCCATCCTCACCCCTCTGGCTTTTATATACTTTTAGTCATGGGCTTCTTTTCCAAGTGCCGGGGTCCAACTCATTTCGGGGGCCACTTTTTAACCAAAAGGAGGCACGAGCACTTTCAAGCACACCCATTCACGAAACAGGTGGCGAAAAGCCAGAAAAACAAGTGTGATTTTATGTACCGTATATGCAGATTTTTTAGATCGCAGTGAATAAAAGAAGGTCCGCGCGTTTCCGCCTCCACTTTGCCCTCGCTATCGACCCATTCTTCTTCTGTAGTGCCATTTAGGTAGAGTTCCTGGAGTGCAAAGAGGAAGTGCACCCCGCTTGTGCAATTAGAGTTAATATTTAGACTGTGATTTCTGGAGGAACGAGATGTGCATTGTCACGTCAATGCACATCTTATTGGTTAGATTATCAACAGCGATGCATCGATGTATGATTATGGTTGTTCCCTTGTACGGTGAAAATTCCAAACAGCAACTCTGTGAATATTCAACACACGTGCATCTCATTTGAGGACCTCCGCCTCCGCGGCCTCTCCCAGGCGATTCGCCTCTTTCTTGTTAAACCCTCGTTCGGCTGGGGTCGTCGCCAGCGCTCACATATTTCGCTCACTAATGGTGTGAAGCCCAACACGTCCCCGGGCCGCCGAGGGGCTTTGCTTTGGCAACCCTCCCCTTCGCCAGCCACATCCAATCAATCCCCCCCCCCCACCCCTCGCCGAGGAGGAGGAGGAGCGCCGCGAAAAACAGCTGCTCCTCATTTTACACCTCCCGCGTCCACGTCTTGATTTAGCCGCCCTCCATCTTTTACCCAGACTGCAACCAGAGTGACTCCTCAGACTCTAATAAAACACAGATGGCGCATTCAGGTGATAATTTAGATTTTTTTTTTTTTTTTGTAGGACACAAAATTAGCGCCGCTCTCGCACGTTATCGATCCTGCAAAAATCAAATCAGCCATCAGACACGGCTTTAATCTCCACAAATTCCCCGCATGTGTGAAATTATAGTGCTGATCCAGGCTGCGGTGAATCATTACTTTGGCCACGCATAAGAAAATTGTGTAAACAGCCCTGCAGAGGCTGCTGAGGGTCCATTTGTTTTCCGGATGCGGCGGCATAAGAAACCCTTCGCTATAATAACATTCCCACTGTGTTTTCTGCTGCGGCTCTTCGGACCACCGTCTATTTAGTTATCTCCTTGGTGTTTATGGTTCTCAAATGTGTTTACCTCTGCAGACCCTCATTGTTCTGGATGATTACGGGGCCCAACACGCCACAATATCTCATAATGTGCCATACATTTTTTTTTCCCCCCTCTTTTTCTGGGATGAAATAGAAGAGATCGTCAGCTCCTTGTTACATCCCAGACTTCTATATTTGCAGCACATTAACATGAAGCAGGACCCACTGGCGAGAATGGCGACACACACGCACACAAATGTATGTGAACGGCGTGCAAAATTTCATTCAATTTAGATCACCTAGTTTTAACATAAAACAAACATGTGAAACTAGCAAAAAACTCCACATAATTATTAAGAATTTCAACCTGGTTTTCAGCGCAAGTTTGATTGATATGGAATACATAACTGGTGATTGGGCTTCTTTTACCTTCATGTTTGACTGACAAATTTGCATCTCTTTCAGTTTATGAGTTGGTTTTGTCCTTGACATTGTGTAATTGAAGTGGATGAAAATTTTATATGCGATCCAATAAACAAAATCCTAGATTTGAGACTTTTTTTTTTTTTTGATTGAGTTCTCATTAGAAAATACAAAGATAGTTCTTGAAACATCTTTATTCATCGAATCTGGGTTCCCTGGACCTCATTTCCAAAATGGCGGCATCCCTGCTCAGCAAGTGTGACAGAAGAAACTCACTAATGGTGAGTTTCAACCCATTTAACAGTTTTAATCCTTTAATAGTAGCTCATTTAACCCGCTCTGACCACAAACTGCTATAAAACATGTTAGGTTGTGGTGACCTGTTTGTCACATCAGCTTTCTAACCTCACGGAAGGTTAAAATGACATGTTTGTCAGATTAAAAAAAAAAAGATAAGTGGCTGCCCAGTTGTCCGCTGAATATGCCACATCGTTTTCCTACAAGCAGAAATCGGTCCAGAGTCTTATGGGCTCATGCGAATGTTGGCAGCAGCCTCAGTGAGCTGATAATAAGCTTCTAATTAAATTAATCCAAAGTTAGCCGTTTCAAACAAAAAAGGCATCAGCCTCCCTTTTAGCAAACCTGGAAACTCGTCAACAGCATCTCGCCTGGCTTGCAGGCGCTTCAGGAGAACACCAGTCGGTCAAGTCTTAATTACAGGTGAGGAAAAAGCCTTCGTATTATGTTACAAAGAGTTGATTTGCCGGGCGAGGTTATTGTTGCGGTGCACTTCGGGACACTTTCTTCCCCTGGCTCTTTATTAACTTATTCAAATTGTAGTTTAATGAGTCTCTCTCATGACTTTCAGATAGTATTGTGAGAGGCAGGAACTAATCAGTGCTGATAATAAATTGTAATGCCAGCCACTTAATATGCTGATATATTCCCCTAATGCACCGAGATGATAGATTGAGCCCTTATGTGCTCTCGCCAATGATCGCTTGAAAAGTTGCATTGATTACCAGCAATAAATTTATCCCTCCGCTTCCACAGTAACCTTGCTGTCTTTGCTTGCCTTTTTCTGTGTTATCTTACCAGCTCAGGTGTTTCACAATCGGCGCGATCATGTCATATTGCTGGTTTATGAAAAGGAAATAAATTAAACCATTCGCAGTTTCTGCATGGACATCATCATCAATGAAGGCGTGCGTACGCGGCAGAACGGAAAGAATGAATTGGTAAGAAAAGGTTCCTCATCATTTTATCAGCTCCTTAGGTCGACCTCGAACAATGAAAAAAATAATTAAAACCCATTAATAACTTTTTAAGCACACTAACAGACAAAGAAAAGAAATCAGCACTTGCAACACATCATTTTTTTTGTTTTTTTTCTGCACTGAAGAGCATCAGAATCAGCTTTTGTGCACTCAAACAAGCAATCTGGCTCCGGTTTTAACTTTACTCAAGAATTTAACATTAAATATTGAAAAAAATGAACAAACAAAAAAAAGAATTAATATGTACGAGTCTTCATGTTACATGACGCTCTTATTTGATTTCTCTGAGAAAAATATGTAATGAATGACACATGGGATACGTGCTAACATATCTGATAATGGTAAACATGAGCAAAGTGCAAAAAAAACCCGAAAAAAACGAGATATGGATTGTAAAGCAGGTAAAACTGTCCGACTGTGGGACGTTAGTAAGGTTTTTTTTTCCTTTTCTCCATGTAATTATTCTAAATGACACTCGAGGTACGATGAATAATGTGGGAGAATCATCAGATCAGGCAGTACTAAAATGGCTGTATACCGATTTTTGCTTTAACTCATCATTGTTTGATAAACACAGCCAAGTCACGGCTGGTCGCACAGCATAACAGTTAAAGGAACAACGACTGCAAATGGAAACCAGGATCAGACAAAAAACATTTACTGCATCGTCAAGTCATTTCATGAGAAGGTGAAGAAAAATAGTCCGGTTTATTGCCACTTTAAGTGAAAAGAAAAAGTAATCTTGATTCTTGACATTTGGAGCTGCACGAAGGTGGTGGTGATCAATAAATGTTGGGAGGGTTCAAGTCCTATTTCTCAGTGATGATATTTTACAGTCAGCCGATTTATTGTACGGATTTGTGTGTTATTTTTTTTTTTTTGTTATCTTCTTCTTTTTAAGAAAAGTGTGTTTAGCTATTCGCTGCAGAATCCGAGTGTGTCTGCGCTCAGGCTTCCGTCCAAGCGTGTGCGCAGCACAGGTGAAAATGCAGAGCAATATTTCCTCCTGTTTTCTTGAGAGAACGATGTGCTCCGATGCGAAACCACACTCCATGACGTGCAGCGTTACCGAGGCAACGGGATTTACTGTGCCCGCGCGTGTAGGTGTGTGCGTCACTGTACGTGAAGTTTGCAGGGGACACTCGGAGATCTCCTTCAAGCGAGCAGCCATATAATCACTTATAGATGAAGAGCTACCTAATTAAATGGCGTTTGATGGGGCTGCCGGCCGTGACATGAGACCCTGGCTACTGCGGATAAAACCGTCCGCGGCGGCGGAGCCTGCTGGACGCCGCGGGACGAGGCAGGAGGCACGTCTCAATAACGGTGCCGCACATCAGCGGAAGCATCTGGCCACATTCACGGGCAGACAATAAATCCCCCGGAGAAATCATGTTTATTGTTGCGCCGCGCGCCGGCGACGGAAGCAGAACGCGGGCGTCGCCGCGCCGCTCGCCGAATTAGCTGATTGTCAAGTGGCCCGGCGCGGGGACATTAAATCACGGCGCCATTCATCACTAATGCAAAGCTGAGCTGCTTGAGATGCCCAGAATCAATCATCTAAATGGGGCCGTGAAGGCAGCGAGTGTGTTATTAAATGAACTGTGTCTGCAGACGGGCTCGCCGCTCACCTCCGAGCGCAATCAGCGTCACCGCGGCACGGGAGAAAAATGCTCCGGCACACAGCATCCGTTTTAAGCGGGCCCGCTTTGTGGAGCGCTCACGAGGCCCCCCGGGCCTGTGGCTGTTTGGCGCGAAAAACTGACACCGTGGGAAGCTCTCAGGTGCCGGTTTTCGGGCGGTTGAAGGCAGACGGCGAGAGAGTCGGACGGGGCAGGCGGGCAGTCGGAGGGCCCGCGGCTGGAGTCCTAGTTTGCGACAAATGAGTTTTCCGTTTTGCGCGTCGGACTCACGCGCTCATGCTTTCGAACACATTTTAATGGCGAGGCGTTTTCGACATTTTCTGTGTTTTCCGGGTCGATTTTTTTTTTTTTTTAAGATTGTATTGTATTGTCTTCTGTAAATCTTCGCACCTTCCTGTCTCGCTGAGCTTCTGTGACCACGCGCCCTGTCAAGGTCACTCGGGGTCAGCTGACCACTCACTTCAGGTCGTCCTGTTGTGCCTTTACAATATGCTTTTCTCAATGTGAAATTTTTTTTTTAATGTGTGCCTTTTTAGTCTTTGTCTGTGTGCTTTGGAAGCTATTTTTGCATCGCGCAGCACTTTGGTCAACTACTGTTGTTTTTAACTAAGCCCTTTAAATAAATTTGATTTGATCTAAAGCTGACCTGTTTTGACAAATGGCATGTAAATCCATACCTTTATAACCAAAATGAAAATAATACATAAAAAAAATATCAAACGCATGACATAACCCATTCTTCAAATTAATGTTTTTATGATGATGCTACAGACAGGAATTGTTACATTTGGGTTGAGGGGTTATACAGTACTATAATACTTCTACTGGCATCTCACTTGTCATTTAGAGGCATTTTCAGCATTTCAGTCCAAACATATTTTTTGACTGAAATTTAAAAATAAAACTAAACCCAAAACCAAAAACACAACATACCCACTGTTTTGGTTTGGTTTAGTCATTGAAAACACTTGGTTAGTGACTGGCAGACATCGTCATGTGGAATGAGGGGACCAAAAGAAGAAAAGGTGATAACTCGCGGCATACTTTTTTCAAATTGGGGTGTTACCCAAAGTCTTTAGACCCAGCTGCATTTGCAACGAGTCAAATTTCTTTTTTTGGGTTTTGTGTTTTGCGTTTCGCAGCCTGAGACATTTCCCGGCTCCAGCAGTGACACCAGCGTCGCCGAACCCTCAGGAGGTAACCCTCTAAACCCGAGCCCTGCTGTGCTCAGGCCAAAACGGAGGCAGACGCCAGGCATAGCATTGACACATCATCATGCAACGGGATTATTTTCTTGACAACAGTTTGCTTCGTATGGCGACGTGTGCGTGCGGAACCGTCGGCCAAGCGCGTCTGCGGCAGGAGCTGACCCCATCCACCACCCGCCCTGCACCCCCGGACCTCGAGCGGTGCTGGACTCTGCTTCATGCTGCGCAGTAAAAGGCCGACGTGTACGCGCCACCACTGAGTGACAGGACGGTTAGTTGCTGCGGTTTTTGCTGACACGCCGTTTGCACATGAAGCATTTCTGCTGGATATTAATTTATCCAACAATTTGCATGATTGGATATTTTGAATAAATAGATGGCTTGCTGGTGTCAGTGTTTTTTTTTTTTTTTTTTAAAACCCCTTCAGGGCTTTAATAGATTGACCAGACATGAGAAAACTGATCTCATCAGTGCATCAGGATTACCTTCGGTCGGTTGTAATTTCCCAGTTTTCCTTTAATAAAACTGATCTTTGGGGAGAAGTCTGAGACAGGTCAGGTAATCATTCGTTTGGCGTGCAGCAGATACTCTAGTCCCACATGATGGCTGAACTCCCAACAGCAAAACGCAGCTCCTTCCCGATTCCAGAGAGGACACCAAACGCACCGCACGAGCTTGTGCTTCACCTCGATATCTCCTCCCCTTCTTGCCTTTTTTTTTTTTTAATCATTTTTATAATGTTTGTTCAAGTGTTCATTTGTCTGATGTTTTATTTCAGTTAGGGGGTGATGGAGATGTTTTGGCTTCACTTTTGAGGAGCTCCCATGATGACTAGTTTATAAATATAGTACACGTGTCGCCTTTTAAACCGAACAAATTAAAAAAAAACATGTCACCCAGCAGACGAACACTGAGGAGTAAACCAAAACGAATCCTATAAATGACAATTTATATCTACGTTAAATTTTTAAGCAGCACTATTTATCACCTCTGCAGTGAGATATATTGCACGAGTGCTGGGAGGTGTCTCTCCCTCAAATGACGATGGGAATGAGCATCCACAACGACAGTGTGTGTGTGCATGTGTGTGTGCGTGTGCGTGTGTGTGGGGGAGATCAATCAAAAGCAGTCAAGTAAAACAAAGTGCCCTCCCGGTTGCGGTGGACTGAGTTGATTGAACTCGACATGTTTTATTACAAGTCTCTCTAGTGGGCTCCGCACTTCACCGCCAATTATGGCCACTCCCCCCTTCTTAGTCTTGACCTCTACAGGACAATTCCTTTCCCTCTCAGCGCTCACTGACAAGATCTGTAACCCGAATCTGACCCGCGTCCCAGCATCGGACCCCCGGATCTGACACACCGGACTCGTTAGCCCGCTTTGACCTTGGATTTCAGGTAGCTGTCCCTCGGCATCCAGACCTCCACGACTGCAGACCAGCCGTCTTCTAGCTGTGCTTCACTACCAGATGGACTGTAAACTGAGCACAAGCCAGAATCTGAGTCCTATAGCGTACACACCTTCAATATTCATATGTTGTGCATGACATTCCCTACAATAAGTGTTCGTACATCATAACCATAACGTGAAACAGGAATATTTCGGGCAGATTTCCAAAATACCACAAAGTCACCATTATATTATATTTATATCACCACCAAAAACCATCACCATGGCTGGACATCTCTGCTTCGGATCTGCAGTCAACCAATGACTGTCTCAGAAAAAAAACGAACCTCCTCCGACAGTCCAGAAAACACGAGGAACCAATCACGTCTTCTAACGGGGCGGAGGAGGTGCCAACTACGAAGAAGAAGAAGAAGAAAAAGGGGAAGGAGGTGCAGGAGAAGAAGAAGCAGCAGCTAGAGGAAGAAAAGGAAGCTAAGAGTACAAGAAACTAGGAGAAAAAGATGAAGACGCTGGGAGAAGTGTGTTGCTCTGCAGGCAAGTAGCAGTAAGCAGGGTTGGGGGCGGAGCCAGACAGCGTACCCATAGATATTATCACATCAAATGAGTAGATTTGTGTAGTTACATGCGAGCATTTTGAGGCATATGTGTGAGTTTGTCGGGGGTCTACAGCTGCCGCAGGTCGTCTTCAGAATTGCTTCGGTTCACCACAGTGCATTGATTTAACAACGCAAGAGCCGCTGAACGGCTAAATAAGTGAGCCGTTTGTCCCAAAATCCAATAACGGGCTGCGTTCATGTCACAGCACTGACGCAGGTGGTGCTGGAACCGAAGGGAACCGAGGGGAGCGGGAGCGCAGAGGTCTGCAAAACAACAGAATCCACGAACGACGCTAACCGCTGAGAGGCAACTGCTGAAATCGGCGGGACGACAGCCGCCGGCGTCACATCACGGCCCGGCGTTCCCCCTCTTCGCGTCTCCTCTGCGGCGCCGCGGGCTGTTGCGAGCAGGCTAAACGCATCTGACGCCCGGGACAGCGGCAGGGCCGTGCTTAATGCGTTTAATGTTTGTGCAGTGGGGAAAGGGAGCGTCAGACATCTCATCACAAGCAGGGGGGCGGGTGGGGGAGTTTGGAACTAAAAAGAATGTGTTTCATTACTGCTCTGCTTGACGCATAATTTCATAAACCCTCCTCGAGTCAAACCCCAATAACCCGCAGTTTTTCGAAAGAGATGGTAAGACAGGACTGTGGTTCAAAATATGATTATGGCACCGGGAAAAGTCCGTATTATCTCACATCGTCTCACTCAGATTGGGCCTGGATACTTCTGGGGTTATTTCTTTCATAGATGCAGACCCAGAAATCTCTTTGCATGGTATTTTCTGTGTAGCACGTAGCCGCCGTTGCACGGTTGCATGACACGATCGGTTCTCCTCCTGCTCACTTTCAACCCCGCAACCTTGCTGACAAAATTCACAGGCGAGTTTGCGAATCAAACGGATCATTGAGCCAATTTTCGAAACTCTTGATTTCGCAGCGGTTATCTGCGCTTCAACTCCCCCCCC
>CAAKHG010015430.1:10398-25035 GCA_901007715.1 Dactylopterus volitans | reverse complement strand
AAACGCTGGCAACACATCACCCCCACCCTGAAACGCCTCCACTGGCTACCGGTCAAACATCGCATCAACTACAAACTCCTACTGCTCATCTACAAATCCCTCCACGGCCTTGCCCCACAGTACCTGGCCGACCTCCTCAAGGACTACACCCCTCACCCCAAACATCAAATTCATCAGAGAGGATGTCAATGACAACCACCTCCCCCTCTTGGACTATGATGTCCATATTAGGGAAGACAGAAGCCTCCACATTGGGTCATATAGAAAACTCATGAGATCAATACCTACTCTTTTCCTCTCACCATGCATTGGAACATAAACTGTGTTTTATCAAGGCTTTACAACAAAGAGCTGAAAATGTACCCACCCGCTCTCAGGTTCAGACACAGTAGGTGAAACATCTTTGAGAAAAAAACATGTTTCAAAAAGAAAGCCAACACTCAGTACGTTTACATGACACCTGAAAAAAACGCCTTAATCCAACTGTAACTGGACAACTGAAGTGCATGTAAACCCGCTACTTCGACTAATTTTGGAGTTCTCAAACTCTGATTAAGACACCCAGATAATGCGATTGGAAATCAGTTTTCTCCGGCATGTATACACCTGAGTCGGAGTTTAGGTAGACAATGCCTGTAGGCATGCTTCACGCCCCACACGGGGGCGTATGAAAACGTGCAGGAAAGCCGGTCGCAGGAGAAGAATACAGGAGGACCACCAGAGCAGCAGCATGGTAGAAGCTCCGAGGAACAGCCACTTTTGGAAGGACGAGGAGTTATCCCTCATGCCTAGCCTGCTGAAAGACTTTTTAAAATACATGGACGGGACAAAAATATAAACGGAGACCTCTTCAAAAGGGTCAGGTGAGTTGAAAACAATTAGCCTGTGTTAGCATGTATCAATTCAAGCTATGTGTAGTATCGAGGGTCCTGTGGTGTAAATAAACAGCCTGCCCAGATGTTTATGTGAGTTGTAAACATGTTGTTGTGCTTTTTGTAGACACAGAGGGGGGTGGCATTGATGGAATGGAGATGGCGACGGAGCCTGCCGAAGGGTCAGCTGAAGATACAGATGAAACAACCAGCAGACCTCAAACTCTGCATTTACCCAGTAAGTTCACTTGTTACAGAAGCATAAAAAAACCCCAAAACAAGCGACCATGCATGCAGGTTTTGGTTTTAGCAAATTGATCTCCTTGGCCCTGAAAATGTGATTAACCGCACCTCATGTTTCAAATCATTTTGCAGGACCATTATAAAGGCTATCTGGGAGGAGGTGCCATGTTTCCAACATTGACACGGTGCTGGAAAGGATGGAAAGGATCCAGGCAACCTGGATGCTGCAAATGCAGCAGATGGGGAGGAATGCCTCAACAACATCCTGGACAGGATCATGGAGGGCATCCGCAGCTTTCAAGATTTCATGGCACCTCCAACCAGATATGTCTACCATGGACATGGAAACTCTGTCCCCACCTATCACCACACGTGAGGGCAGATCTGTACACTAATGTGCAATACAACTATTGGTTTACAAGTTTGTATTTTCTTATTTACATATTTTTTAACTATTTTTTTTAAATCTATTGTTTACTTACTTGAATTTTCTTAAATCCATAGTTTGTAAATAAATACACACCAAAGCAATGTTTGTTTGTTTTCTAATTATTACAGGCATTGACTTAAAACTGTACAAAGTAGACTGTAGCCAATGTATCTGTACATTGGCTAAAACAGTGTCCTGCACAGAGGAAAATCTGCTAACAAGACGTGTTAGAGCACGTCTTGTGTCCTGACCACAAAAACATTCAGTAGTGTTGTAGCTACGAAGACCTGGCTGTGGTAGGTCACGTTCCAAAACTAGCTGCTTCCTCTGACCAGGTGGGGTTGAAAGTCTCTTTCTCCCCCTCACAAAAGTTGTGCAGTGCACAATATGTGGTAATGTGGTGTGAATGTGAAATGGAAGTCACTTCTTTTGAGTAGCACTCTCCAGCATGACTTTAGTCTTCCAGATGCTATTTCCATCGTGGTCCGCTCGGAGCTCAGATAGACATTGAATGACTCTTGTTCTGCAGTGAGAAGTGGGGAACAGGTATAGCCTTGATGAGCCAGTCCATGAGAGGTGCCTTTTATGTCCTGTGCCTCCTAAAAGTAGGAGTCACATTAACAACTGCTTTATAATATAATATATCCTGCAAATTATGTTTAAAGCTAAAAAAAAACAACTATCAATGTACAGAAACATTTTTAAAAAGAAATAATGTGCAGACATAACCTTAATGACAGTATATAGGCAAATAGATGCAATTTGCCATGCAGCACTACCTAATGTACTGAAATGCACTGTACAGCAGCCGGAAGTCGGAATGAATAAAAACATAAATGTTAACAGGACATGACACTAATCTTTGGCAATAGATGTGCCTTGCTAAATAACGTTGACTGTCTGAGGACATTCGCGTCGTGCGCACATCTTGCAGGCATCTTGCAGTTGATGTTCCAGAACCTAAAAATTAATGAATGCAAAAATTAGTATGCAGAACACACAAAGCTACATACAGACGCTATCGGTATTTTGGCTAACTCCCCGGTATGCACCGTCCACCAAGGTTTGAAGAACAAAGGAAGGCCAGCCTTTGCAATTGACAAAGTCTTTGTAGCTATCACGTGGTGGTTAAACAGGGATGTATGTTCCATCGATGCACCCCTTGATCTGAGGTAGGCCGAGGTTTTGCCCTCATCCATACAAAATGGAGGATAAGGCCGCATAGCTTCGTTTGCGCCACACAAAGGAAGCCACTGAACTCATCCTCCCGACATTCCTCAAGTTTTCACACTTGGGTGAAAACCCCCAAATCCAACTTCAAATGGCTATTTTATGGCCAGGACCCCTGAGGTCACCAGGCCATATATAAAGGAGAAACCCGCTCTCTTCCTCTCTTGGGTCTTCCTCTCTCATCTTATCAGCTCTGCAGCTCCTCAGCAGCTCCTCAGCTGCTGCTGCTTCAACCCTCTATGAGGCCTGCACACGGCAGAGGTCTCCACTGGACCAAGCCTTGGTAGCAACGCGAGTGCCTACCAAAGGACAAGGCAAGCACCACTGGCATGACACAAGTCTGCTAGTTGACTTTAACCAGCCAAAGAACCACTGAGTTAGCCTGGACTAACTCCACCAGAGGAAACAAGACTCCAACCACGGCCGGGACTTCACCGCCTTCCCACCGGGCAAAGACAACCAACTGGCAGCCCAACTGAACATTGCAATAACTGGACTTTACAATCAACCGAACAGCATCAAACTGCGGACCTGCAACCAGGACATAGACAGCATTTTTCTCATACACGGGACGTGGTAACGTACTGGGCCAAGTCAGCTTACCTCGTCTACATTCGGCTAAACATAGAACTTTTCCACCCTGCCAATGTATGTTGATATAAGTCAATATTACATATTATATTATATTATATTATATTATATTATATTATATTATATTATATTATATTATATTATATTATATTATAGTAACGAGTGGTGGTAGGACCCAAACGCAGAACACTGACGAGCTTGGAGAGTTTATATGAAGTCTTTATTAGTTGACAGCAATGCGACGTCCAGTCAGTAGGAGGAGCCCGAGGCTCGCGGTGGTCAGCGGACGCGTAAACTCTATACCGTCTCTGGGGTTCCAGAGCTCGGCACCGGCCCAGGTCGCCGAGCAAACTGACGGGGCGGAAACTCGATCACGCGAAAAGTTCATGGTTAGCCGGCAGACAGGAGGCAGAGACAGTGTTACGAGCGGAGCGGAGTCCCGGAAGCGGAGACCGCTACCGGCAAACGGAGCCGAGGATGCTGAGGGGCCGACATGGAACAGGCAGTGGAGGAACCGGGGGCAGGCAGAGAGGTCCAATCCGGGGAGGCAGTCCGAGGAGGCAGAGGTGCCGACGGGGAACAGGCAGCGGGGAGTCCGTGAACAGGCGAGGAGGTCGGCACCAAGGAGGCAGTCCAGGGACGCGCAGGCGAAACTCGTGGTCGGGGGCGAAGAACGGGTCGTGAGTCCGGGGAGCAACCAGAGCAGGTAGGTCGGGGACAGGCAGAGTCGAAAACGCACAGACAGGCAGGTAAATGCTGGAAAGACTCGCATGATGCAGAGCAACAATCTGGCACCTGCTCTAGCGTGGAACCAGCTTGAATAGACTCAGGTGCAGCGAATCTCGGCAGATGAGGTGGGAGTGGCAGAACAGAGAGAGTGACAATTATATTATATTATATTATATTATATTATATTATATTATATTATATTATATTATATTATATTATATTATATTATATTATATGTATTTCGAATGATCTGCGCGTCATTCGAAAATTGTCTTTATTTGGTGTCTGAAAACTCTTTCATCACAGTCCTCTCCCACAAGTCTGTGCTCCGAACCCGCATCCAATAAGAATGAGATGTCGGCACAAAATGAAAAAAATTAAGACATGGTATTGTTGTAGCCATCCAACAGCATGAGTTCTTGTCTGCCTCTCGAAATCACCATGACCACGAGGGCTAGCGTGCATCTTATCCGCACAATAATTAACATGTACTGAGGTTCGAGATGAACAAAGCTACACCATTATCCATCTTGCTTGTTTGAAAATGCCGGTCTGCCGCGTGACTCAAGTATTTGAGTGTAAGGTCAACCAGAAAGGGGGCCGTATCAACTCGCTGAAATAACGCATTACGCCACGTAGTGTTGAGGAGGAGGACACACACCAGTCAGTAATTTGGGTTGCTGTAAACTGGGACAAGCACAGAAGTCTGATGAAACGCCAAAACCGAATTTTGAGCATAGCCCGATTAAGCTGTGCATGTAAACGTACTGACTACAGGTGAGAATGAAGGAGACAACAAACGCAGGAATATTGTTATCATACATGTTTAGGCTCATTTATGGCCAATGTTAAATACACGAATGAATGGAGCATTCTGTCCGTCGTCTGCTTACATTACATTTGTACTTACCTATTAACGTACTAAAAGGGAGCATAAATGGGCCATCACCATTCATGGATAGAGTATCTGAGAAACTCAGATGGATCGTTAATAACCATCACATCCCCGTATGTTTCAAACCCAGCAACACACCCAGACAGAAACTGGTACATTCCAAAAATTGAATATCACACTGAGAAAGGCAACCATGCAATATAGTAAATGGTGTGACAACCTGTACATAGGTGAAACAAAACAACCACTGGCCAGACACATGGCCCAACACAGAAGAGTTAACTCCTGAGGTCCGGATTAAACTGTCTATTTACATCTTAAGGAAAAAGCCCAGTCCGCTGATGATAGAAATTGGCACATCTTTGATAGAGAGGACAGATGGTATAAAAGAGGGGTAAAAGAAGCCATCATTGATAAAGTGGAAAAACCTTCCCTAAACAGGCTCTATGCCACATTCTTTCCCCTATTTACAACGTTGTCCTTTAGTCTCTGCCATGAAGCCCATCCAACACAGCATCAAAGAGTCATGGATATACACATTACCGGTTGTGAATGGCCGTCATCAAATGACTGCAACAACAGTCATTAGAGCTCAATAGATCACTAATGAGTCACACCCTGAGCACAGGAGCCATTGTACATCAAAGGCAGTGGTTGGCACTCACTCAGCTTTAAATTTTGAAACTTCTCACCACTAAGTCAGACTAGCCAACTCTAGTCTTAAGAAGAGAATGAGCTGATGCAGCCCGCATCGGGAGAAATGTTTTCCAGACACATATCTAACTCCAGTTGACCTGATTCATTTTCATTGAGATACTTGACCATGACCGTGTAAATTTCAGGGCAGGGGCACTATTTAAAATGCACCGCTGCAGCGGTCTGGTAAGGACCGATGATTATGTTTGTGGTCCTAGCTTTTCAATAAAATAATAGAAATCTGCATCCATTGCATCCCAGCATTCCTCAAACTTTCACAGCTGGGTGTGAAAACCCCCAACTCCAACTTCAATTGGCTATTTTATGGCCACGACCTGAGGTCACCAGGCCATATATAAAGGACAAACACCTTTCTCCCCCTCTCTTGGGTCATTCTCTCTTGCTCCGCTCTCTTATCAGCTCTGCAGCCCTCCAGCAGCGCCATGCTTCCCAGTTGAGTCTTCTCTATAGAAACTTGAAGAGTACTGCATTTCCATCTGAAAATGCAATTCCCGTCGAAAGAAACACTGTATGTGCGGGCTAGTGCCTGCACATGTCCATGAGAGTGCTGAGTACGCCACTGTTCACTTGCATAGAGAGACAGAGAGCATTCAGATGCACCACTTGGCGCTCTGACGGTCCTGGAACGAAATCCGTAGGTCGCTCAGTTTAGGCGGTTGCATTTTTGGAATCGACACGAAATTGCCTATGTTTCAATGGAAAGCGGCACACTAATTTAAAAACTGTGGCCGTGACGATGAGTTCTTTGGAAAATCTTCTCATGTGGGAAATTTTACACGTAATCGAACGAGAAAATCTCAGCATACCTCCCGAACTTCCACTTCCTTTGCGAAGACTATGGCACTTGTGGCTCAACTACATACATTCACTACATAGTTAGGGGAGCTTTGTTTAAAAAGCCCTCATCAGTCTCTTTACTGTATCTTATATTTCCTTCATCAGTTATCTCATGACAGAATAATTCTGTTAATGATGCCAACAACCAGCAGCCATCATGTTATCATGAAATATTCAAGTACTGATGTATATGACTAAGACTCATTATTAAGAGAAACCAAGAAATGCAGCAGCTCATCTACTAAACACAGGAAAGGAAGCATTAAAGGTTCTCATGACTGGGTTCACCATATAGGCTGGTTCACCATGGTGCCATGCAGATATTCCAAATGTCTGCTGATGAAACTGTGACATCCTGCCAAGCCCAACTACAAAAGAGTAACTCTTAATTTAAGACACATTCTACTAAAGAAGAAGAGTTGCCCTCTAATAGGTGGAGAAGAAACAGGAGCTGATGCTGAAAAAGACACCAGGAATGAATCCATCAGATTCAGAGAGGACAATGACTCCAATGACTCATGATGAAAGTTAGAACTGAACGCTTTTTAGAAAAAAGCATCCTGATTCCCTGCAGTCCTTCATAATGACTCCAAAATAGCCATCATCCAATAACATCCATCATCTGTTATCCTGTCCAGCATACACACACAGAGGAATTCCCACAATGCTTTTCACCATCAGCAAAGACTCCCACTGATAATGTTGTACGTGAAAACAGAGGCAACACCCAACAGCTCGCTGATGAGCTAATGAAAACATCTTAATTGATTCCTCCTCCTACAGTTAGCTATATGCATATGAAGTATGGACAAGCTAACATCACAATAGAAATACTCAGAATATTGACAATAATCATAGCTCAGTGATTCACATTTTACTGCCATGAGGCCACATGTAAAGAAAAATACCCTAGGCTTTCACAAGACAGAAAACTGCAATGAACTATGGAACAGTTACTGGCAGAAAATGCCCGGATGCCAGTCAGTGTCACTCTGACAAATTTTAAGCTAATGCTAGCAACTGTTCAAGGATATGATACACTCCTTGAAAATTCCCACAAACCAGCTATGTACACCATCAAACACAAGAAATCACAAGCAAGCACAAAAATACAACACAGCAATTTCAGGTCCAAGCAAAATGCTCACTTAAAACTGTTTGATAATGAAAATTGAATTCAGTTATTGTACGAGATATTGTATTGTTTGTGTTTTTTATACACTGGATGCATACTAAAATATCTGGCAAAGTGCATATATTAGTTTTTGGATGACGTTACTCACTACTCATTATAAAAAAATGTGGCTGGATAAAAACTGAATTGCTGGTATATGTGGAAATCATCAGTCTCAGATTAAAAAAATTGTCTGGGTTTTGGAGATTGGGCATGCTTGAAAAAGTAGATATCAGAAATTTTTCAACTTTGAGTGAGAGTTGCCACCTAGAGGATGATATACAGAATAATCTGTACAAAGTTCCAGTGTTGTTTGGCTATCAGCAAGTTATGTGTTAACATCAGTTTCTGTTCACATGTGCAAAACATGCTTTTCTTATCATTCAAGCTATGTGTGATCATGAGTATACATTGATAATTGCAAAGTTTCTTGCAGTTTGTACGTATTACCTCAGAGAAAACATTGTTAATATATTGCTTGATTTTGAACAACAACAACATCTAAAGGTGGACTGGCACCAAATTTGGCAAAAAGGTCAGTGAGCTATGGAAATAACTGCCAAGGTTTGTGTTGCTTGGAGTAATTATTACCAAGCTATAAACTTTTCCTGTGAATAGTGCCAGCTAGTGGTTGATTGGTACCAAATTTTGCCCACAGGTTGTAAGGCATATAAGGGTTTTTAAATGTGTGATGTGGAAGTTAGTGACTAAGACATTACTTCTTTCAAAAAGCATTCGTAGGGTTACTTTCATATGTAGTATATATATTGTATATTTATAGTAGCCTAATAGCTAGCTCTTAGTGGTGCTGTATCAATTATACATTTTCAGTGTTCAGGTCATTTGAATCTCAGTGTTCAGGTCATTTGAATCTCAAACACTTTCTGTATTTAACACTGGTTCATTTCGGACCCAACACCCTCCACTGATCCACGGATACACACATCTCATTTTCTGTTTTGTTACTTTAGTAGTTGTTTGTTTTGTAATTCAGTTATGTAATACGTTTAATAGTTCAACAGTTTATTTAATTGATGATTTTGGTTTTATTTGAGGGACATTGTATGAAGCATTTGTTGGTTTATTCATCAGTTATTCACATCCATTAAAATGCACCAGAACGCAGGAAATCAAGTTTTTGTAACTATTGGGGGATCTTGGTACCACCCGGCTAAAACATTTCATCAGCTTCCTGCTTATGCAAAAAAATGTTTCAAATCATGGAGATATCATAAATGAATAAATGCAAATGCAGTTTTTAAATAAAGAATGAATGCACTGTGGATGACAATAGCTGGAAAAACAACAAAACTGGGGAATGGGGAAACACTGCATGAATGATCCACACAAACAAACAGCTACCCACACGCACCCTCTCACACAAAACACACAGTCGGTCTCACCCATGGCAAAAAACGGGATCCCCAGCAGTGTCGAGTTGAACTTCCCGTCTGATATGAAGAAGATCCCTGCAGCCGTCACATTGGCAATGCAGATAGTCAGCACGCCCAGGAGACCCAGGAACGGTTTCCCTCTCAGACAGTCCCGCATGGAGCTGGAGATTGTGGCGGCCAGGAGCACCAGTACAAGGCTGACCAGCACCTCTCCCTTGGCCAGCAAACCTGTCTGGTGGAAGTCCCGCCACAGACTGAAAGAGGTGAGGGACTGGATGTGGAGCTGGTCAGGCGCGTGGGGTGCTTCAGCCGTTGACAGCCGGTTGACCAGGGCACAAAACTCGTTCTCCCAGCGCTCAGCGATGACATCCTGCACCACTGGACCATGGTTGCGGAGGTAGTATGTGATCTGGACAGCACGGGCAAACTTAACTTGCTGGTCTCTGTTGTTTGGCAAGAAGGACACACCGCCTAGCTGATGACCAATGAAGGAAACTCGTCCATCCTGCAGGGAAATTAAGAATGCAGATACTGAGAGAAAACACCCTCGACTACACCAACCTATTTGTTTTCAGTAAACCTTACCATCACTTACAACAAAGATTGCACAGTAGCAGTTCCCTGGCCTTACAAGCATGGACAAAATATAAGAATATTTGAATTATACAATACATGACGTCTCCACCAGTCTCCATTAGCGAATGTCCTTAGTTGTCATGTTGGAATTGTCAAGTGGAATTAAGCAAATAGCTTAACCATTTGGCTAAAGGCTTAGCCATCTGCTCATCATTGATAAGTTTTTAGTTAGTGTTGCATGATTGTGTTCACTGGGCCATGTTAGTTTTGTAGCTAGTACTAAGTAAGCACATCATGATTGTTTCTCTGTTTAGTTGTGTTATATAAATCATTACTACAAATGCTGCATTCAGACAAAACTATAGAATGGGAGGTCCAGGAAAACTTTCTACCCTTCTACAATTCTGACTTAGACGTTCTTAACTCTCCTTTGTGTTAAAGTTTATCAGAACAATGTCATCTTTTAATTGCATCTCATTGTAGATGAGATTTATCTTGTTGTGAGCCAAGTAATCCACCACAATCAAGCTGTTCCTCAGCAGAGAGCCTGATATACTGTAAATTGCATGCTTCTAGATGAATAAATCCTTGAGAATGTGCTTGAGTTTCTGTCAACAATTTACAACAAGGAGGAAAAGAGGATGAGTTATGCTGCAATGGCCGCAAGACAAATTAATGTTGAGGACACAGCACCTAGCAGTAAATGACATTCATAAGTCAATGACCAATTTCCTGTCAACGTGACACGTTTACAACAAGCTAAAAAGCATTCACAACTAGTACTGCGTAGAACATCCATTTGCTCCCAAATCTACCTCACCAAAGACAGATTTTTTGAGATTCTGGTCCATGTTGACATGAATACATCAAAAAGTGTCTGCAAATTTGTCTGCAGTAAATTCATGTTACAGTTTTCTAACACGTGCCAAAAGTGTCCTACATCCAAACAGTCTTCTACAACACCCCAGTAGTGTTATACCACATACCAGCAGTGTTTAACCACATCTCAGTGGTGTTCCATCACATCCCAAAAAAGTTGTACCACATTGCAGTGGTGTTGTACAACAGTGTTTTACCACTTCCTGATATGTTCTACCACTTCCCAACTGACACAGTTCTGGATTTGCCAGCTGACACAGTACTTTTCCATTCTCCCCTACCTCACTTTTCCCACCTGTCAGCCACACCTACCTCATAAGCCAACTCCACTCACTTGTTCAAATAAGCTGTTTTGCATCACTAATCAAGCCAGTAAAAATCTTCCTCAATATCACACTCAATAGTGAATTGTACTTCTTTTTCTCATGCAAGTCTGCAACACTCTTTCTCAGACTTATTATCTGTTGCCGACCCTGCCTTTCCCCAGCATAGCTGCCTCCAAAAGTCTTTATCTCGAAATTGCCTGAGCCTTTGGTCCTTACCACATCTGTTACACTTCTGCCACATTCCAACGCTGATTTGCCACATCTCAAAAACGTCGTATTCTATTCCAATGATGTTCTACCACATCCTAAGAGTGCACTACCACATCCCAGCAGATGTTCTACCACATCACAACAGGATATACAAACTGTTTTACCAGATTTTTCCTCTGCACCACAACATATCAGCAATGGTTGCCCAAACTGTGTTCTACCACAGTTAAAGCAATGACTGGAACGACAGTGAGGACCACTGAACTTACGCTATTTTTACACATACCTGAACTTAACTGGACATTATCCAGTATGTTGGGGACCACTGTCATTAAAAAGACTTTGGCTGATTTGTCATCATGTAATGCATCTAGTAACTCAGACAGTATTGTCACAGACAACACTTGTTCACTTAGAAGTTGTTCAATATGAGTAGGACCAAATTAAGCTGCAGAAACAGCCCAGGAAATGCTAAATATTGACCTGGAGGTGACCTTTATTTAAACACTTGTTTGAGTGAGTTAAGGATAACAGTTTAAACTGAAAAAAGTTACTTTATGAAAAGAAAAGTTGTTTGTCAATTGAGAGAATTTCCAGCAGGGTCTGTCACGTGTCAGTTTCCTGTTTTATTTTGATAGTCTTGTCTGTGTGTTCCCTTCCTGTTCCCCTTGTGATATGCACTGGAACAGCAGTCCAACTCGTAACTTCTCACCCATGAACTCATGGTACATTGATGTGGTACGTGTTCATGGATGAGTTACTGGTTGGACTGCCGTTCAAGTGCACTTTCACGGGTTACAGTTTGGAAAAACACGAGTTACTGATGGGTTTTGGCAGTACCCATCATTTTTCCCTTATGTTTCCTTTACTCTCCCTCCCCTCGTGTCTCCTCTCTGTCTTTTCCCCTGTGTGCTTTTTTCTTTCTCCTGTAGGGCGGAGCTGACCTTCCCACTACACACTCACAGTTCTCCCGCCACCAGCGATTGTTTTGTGATCACTATTAAATAACACTTGCCTTTTGACTATCCGCCTCCGGTTCTGAATTTTGCATTGTGGATTCAAGAATACTCAGCAAACCTAACAGTTACGGGTTGCCTGGAAAGCAGCATAACTGTCCACACCCTTATGTGTTCCACGTGTGCTTCATTACCCGTAACCAGTAGCATTCCAGCTTTTCATGTAAGAGACTTTCCCTGTGTCTGCCGATTTTGTACCTCTGCCTGTCTGATTGCCGTTCTGGATTTTGAACTGAATTAAAGACCCTCAGAACTAATTACTGCCTGCCTGCATTTGTGTTTGCCAGTCTCTGTGTTCTTGACAGAACAATCTGACTGCGTTGGACACAGTAGAGCAGGGCTCTGTGCTCACTACCCTTGAAGTGCAGGAGTGTCGGCTCTGACAACAGGAGGACATGATTGAACAGGTGCATTAGGCTATGGCAGAAGCTTACAAGCGCAGTGAAGTGGTGTGCGGCACAGTTACTGCTCACCTCAACTACGTCATTGGACAGCTTCAAGCCACTGGCTCAGCCGCTTACCCCTCTCAGTCAGCTGAACCCCTTGTGCCAGCCTCATTGTCAGCTCCGGCACCAGAACCAATTCTGGCTCTTGCTTCTCCCTCAGAAGTCAGACCCATCGGGCTCTCCTGTCCGGAAAGATTCACTAGGAAATCTGATGGCTGCCGGCACTTCCTCTATCAGTGCGAGCTCCATTTTAAGTTCCAGCCCACTGCCTTCCCCTCGGATCGAGCCAAAATAGCCTTCATTATCTCCTACCTATCGAGGAGAGCCAGGGCATGGGCCACAGCAGAATGGATCCGGCGGTCTGCAGTATTTAACTCCTTTCATCAACACATTTAAACAAATTTTTCACTCTACTCTTCCCACAAGAGAAGCTGCTAGTCTTACACTCCATGAGACAAGGAAGACAATCCGTAATGGACTATGTCATAGAGTTCTGCACGCTGGCAGCAGACAGCAGTTGGAATCAACCTGCCTTGGTGGATTCCTTCTTTAATGAACTCTCCCAGTTCCCGAAGGATCATCTCAGTCCTCTGGACCTGCCTGTGGAGCTGGATGCTCTCATCACCTTAGCCTCCCGCATCGACAAAAGACTGAGGGATAGACAGAGAGGGTTCTCCATTAGGGAACCAGACCAGCTCGGCACCCCTCCTCAAGCTTTGGCCTCCATGAGCAGCTCACCTCCCAACACCGTTCCGGAGCCAATGGAGGTTGGGCGTACCCACCTCACTCCAGCCAAATGTCACCGTTGGATGATGAAGTGTAGGTGCATATCCTGTGCCCAGCTGGGTCATTTTATCACCCCATGCCCTCTAAGTAGTTCCCTACCTGCTCCACTCTCTAGACCCATGAGTGACTGGTGAGAGTTAGCACTCTTAGTTAATTGTCTCTGAGTTTTATTTCTAAGGTGAAACTAACCTTTGCCTCTTCCACTCTGAACTGTTCAGCATCAATTGATTCAGGTGCAGATTCTAACCTGAGCCTAGGTGCCTCAGATGAGCCGCTGCCTACACCCCTCCTTGCCATTGCTCTTGACGGCAGGCTTATTGCCACTGTTACTCATCAGACCTCCCATATGCAGATGTAGCTCCCTGACAGACATGTGGAAAACCTCCATTTTCACCTGTACAACTCTGAGATACATCCCATCTGTCTGATGGACTCATCAGTCGACAGCAATTCCTGGTGAAGCAGTGGTAACATTTCTCTGGCCTCCAGTGGCTTGTTTGACCACAGCAAAATGTTCTTCAGGATGTATGTGTCACACCTTTGCATTTTTTGATACATTATGTAGATGCTGGAAAATGTCCAACATTTATGCAAGTTTTCAAATTCAGGCTACATTCATAAATTGGTCTGCGAGCTGATCCTTTTCAGGGGAGAGGAGCTCTGCAATCACTGACAGGTGTTCATATGCATGGTTAAAAATTGCCCCACACTGACAGCCAGCACATGCTTGAGGGAGGTAGCAAACCCTCAAAAAGGACAAATTGATTTCAGCCTCATTTATGAGACTAAGGTGCTGCAGTTTCTAAATATCTCAAAGAAGTTATTTAATAATGTTATGAACTATAGCAAACCCATATTGTATTGTCTTATTGGGTCTGAAATTGACCCATCCTGCCACACTGCAGAGTGAACAGGGTGGGTTTCATGCAGTGGGCTTTACTGAAATTCACACCTTGCATTACCTCCTGTAGTATGTGGTTAAGCTTTTTGTCATCCTTTTCAGAATGCGCAAGGGGTCCAGTCAAGATTCATGCAAGATTCATTCATCATCCAAATTGCTGGTATTCATGCAATCATCCAAAAACTGAAAAATGTCTCTGGCAGTGTGTTTTTTTTTTTCTCAAGTGCTTACTAAAATAAGATTTCCATCGAAATATTTCCTGCAAAATGATTTGGATGTACACAAGCAGTTGGGTAGCATAGGATAGGATACATTGCTACTTTTGTCAAGCTGAAGTGCAAAATATTTGCTGGTTTTCACCTGCTTCAAAAGATGACACGTTGTG
>CAAKHG010015427.1:22942-41157 GCA_901007715.1 Dactylopterus volitans | reverse complement strand
AATTATGGGCAGTTGAGGCTCCTGGATATTGCTGTAGTTGATTTGTGTGTGTGTGTGTGTGTGTTTGTTTTTGTTTGCGTGTGTGTGTGTGTGTGTGTGTGTGTGTGTGTGTGTGTGTGTGTGTGTGTGTGTGTGAGCACACGCGCGCGTGGGTGCATGTGTTTTTCTTACTGTGAGAAGTCAAAAATTCAGACTATGGATATTGTCCGTTATACACTGATCACCGAGGCATTGGTATGTTCTAACGGTGTTATTGGGGTTGTAATGTGTGGTGCTTTTGAACTTCACTGGGTTATACTGTTGGGTGTCCCTGGTATTTTGCAACCCCAGTATAGTTCAACTGCATCGCAAATTGCAAGCCCAGTAACGATCATTAGGATATGTCAACACCTCTCTCAAACAGATTCAATAAAAATTCAACATGAAACTGAAGGGAGAGAATTTATTGCAGGGCTGTTGCATTCTATCCTGTAGTAAACGCTTAGTGGTCATAATCTTATGGCTGATCACTGTAGAGAGGCTATTGTCCACCAAACTTTTCTCATGCAAGAATCTTGTGAGGTTCAAGGTGTCATGGAGATTTAATCTTAATACATTATTGGCCTTGAGTGGCTTGAAAAGTTGACTCGCAAAATAGCTCGAAAATCCCCCACAGTCCTTGTGTGACCTTTAGATCACTGTGCGTATGTGAGCGGAGCCATGACACTGCATTAGTTTCACAAGCAGTGGCGCTCACCCCTGCAAGCGCGGTCGGTCGGTCGGTAGTTTTAAGTTGTTACTTGAAATCTGATTGATATTATTTTTTTTTTACAATTACGACCCGTCTTTGGCGTCATTTGAATGCGAGCGCGCTCTCTGCCGAGGACCTGCAGTTGAACACGTTGAAATTGTGAAACAGAGGAAGTAAATGCATCATAAAAATAATCAAAATGATGTTTTCACCACCTGTTCAGTCAGATTAAATGACTGGATTTAGATTGGGAAAGATAGGAATGTCTCCCATTTCAATGAGGAATGTTCACATCCTCAGACATCTCAAGACTGTACAGCAGACTTTGTCTTTGGGGTTAGTAAGCCGCAAATAAATCATAAATACGACTGTAAAACCTGGTTAAGACAAACAAAAAGGTAAATGAGTGGGAACCACAAAAGATCAGAATTAGGACAAGTGAACAAGTGTGTTATTAAGATGAGACGCAGAAGAGACGCTGTGGAGATCCAGCACGAGTGAGCTCCTCCGGCGGGGCATTCCAAAGTCTCGGGGCCCTGACCGCAAACATACAATTACCTCTTGTTTCATAGAGAGCTCAGAGATATAAGGAGGCACCGAACTGGTCAGCGAAATGAAAGTGACATAAAGAATTTCCAAATCCAGCCCAAAAGACACGGGTAGCCAATGTAAGCATGCTGTAACACAAAAAAAAAAATTCAAAACTAAAAAATTTGGACATTTTTCCTGGTGGTGTTGTTCATCGCTGGTCCACTGTGTTCGCTCACGGTGACTTCATGGAGTCGAGGCTTCATAAATGTTATGAGTTCCGTCTGTTGTCTTTCTGTAGTCACAATATTTTGCAGCGGAACAGATCTCGAAAATCCTACTGTCCTCAATGCCTTACGTGGTTGTTCTGAGCTTTTTGGGGCGGTGCGATGACTCAAACGTCCTCCTCCTCCTCCTCAGCTCGAATCGCCAACCTTGCAAAGAGGTCCACACCTGCAGGTCAAAAGGTCAATGACCCCGCGCCAGTGTTAGCATGAATCTGCACCTCACTGGCATCTCTCACCTGTGTTAGGTGAGAATCAGTGAGGAATCATGATTATTGTTTTGTTAGCCTTTAAGTCTAATTGCCAAATATGTGTCACTCCCTGAACACTTCAGACTATGATGACCTGTTCAACCCAAAAAAAACAAAAAAAAAACAGTGATGCCCACAAATGCTGAAACTATACTAGTTTCTGATGTCCAAATGAATCCAAAGAAATGTTCAAATCTGCCACTGGTACTTTCTGTAAGCAAGTTTAATGCACGACTGGCGGCTAATCACAAAAGCTTATCCGCTCCAGCAGCGGTATAAATAAGGGATAATCAAGAGCAAGTTTTGCATTAGACTGTTTTAAGGCACGACCTGGACGTGAGGAACTACCTGACACAAAGCAAAGGGGTGGTTGCCTCCACGAAGCGCTTCAAAACCATTTAACACACACTTGGACAAAAGGAAATGCTGCCAAATCGCCATGGGAGTTTTTCTGCGAAACACTTTTGAGGGAAGAGTCTCGGCACGATGTGGCGTTCAAGGGTGTCATCCTCGCCATCTTTTTCTTGTAGATGACTTAGGGCAGCGGGCACTGGTGGGCAAAGTGTGCATGGACAGAAACAATTCCGTGAAACATTACAAAGAGGGCATTCAGGAGTGTCAAGAGGAAACCTGTCGGTGGGTACCACCTATTTAACTTCCTGCATATCCTCTAAAAATTAAAGGAACTTTAAATGTGGCAGACATAGAGAAATCACGATTACCATTTTTGCTCCCTCAAGGTTCATTGCAGAGCTCCTGGATAAGAAGGTAAGATGCCACGTGGTGAATTCAATTCATTCAAAAGGGTGGTAGATGTTCAACCTCTCATTCACAGTCACTCCTGTGTCTTTCCTCTGGGGTTTTTTTTCGGACAGTATCCCCGAGTGAAGCCGGTGGTGACGCCTCGATTCGCTCTGTCCTGCACAGGAGCCCTGCTGGGACAACTGGGAGCGATCGCCAAGAATAACAACCTGCACATTCAGGTGAGCTCACGCTAGCAGCCACATGGGGCCGCATCCACAAGGGGGAGGTTGCTATAGATATACAAACAGGAGAAGACAACCTTCCAAAGATTTGTCCTTGCCAACATGGAAGAACTCAGAAGAAGCACGCAAATAGCTCTATCGAAATCCTACAACTGCACATTTAGCCCCCGGGCTCTATCCGAATGCTGCTGCTGCCACATTTAAGTGTGCCTCTTCATTTCCAGAGCCACATTAGTGAAAACGTGGAGGAAGTGAAGCTTGTCAAGGAGCTGTTCCCTGAATCGGACTCTTACACAGACGTCTACTACAAACACAACCTGCTCACCGACAAGGTGAGAACGAGAGCCTTGTTCGCAGAGAGGTCCTGAATGTTCCGGGAAATGCTGAACATGGCTGATGTTGTACGTGATGACCATGTTTCACAGACAGTGATGGCCCATGGCTGCCACCTCACCGATGAAGAGCTGAGCTTGTTCAGGAAGACAGGAGCCTCTTTGTCTCACTGTCCCAACTCTAACATCTCGTAAGTCTGGTCTGGTTTTGCCCTGAAGCAAGACTCTCCAAGGTTTATATAACAAAGTGGTCTCAAAGAACCAGTTGCAATGATATCAGATGCAACACAGCATAGAAATTCGTGCACGTGAAAGTCTTTGGTTAAAAATGTATTTCTGCAGAATTGGATTTATTAAAACAGTGTGCCGTCGTTTTCACTCGCTGTGTATTCATCATCTGCCCAGGTTGTGCAGCGGCCTGCTGAATGTCCGTAACGTCCTGAAACACAAAGTGAAGCTGGGTCTGGGAACAGGTGGGAGCAGGCTGTTTGCGCACATCTCAGTATCTGCAAGATCACTTTTGGCCAAGTTGAATACACAATGGGGAAGCGGTACAAATTTAAATCTAAAACGCTAAAGGCTTCTTCACATTGGTCAGCTGACCATCAGCTGATCCCTTTGTTCGGGTGCTGCTGATGTCAGTGTCCAGGTTTTATCTGGTTTTTGTTGTTTTTAGCATCAAAGAGGAAGCACACAAATATCACCAGGTTTTCTGTCTTTTTCTTCTTGCGTGTGTTTATATGAACTGTCTGATGTTTGTTTGTTTGTTTTTTTGTGGTTCTGCATCAGACGTGGCAGGTGGCTACTCGGCCTCCATGCTGGACGCGGTGAGGAGCGCCCTGGAAACATCCAAAGTCTTGACCATACAGGACCCAGAGTATGACACACTCACCTTTGAGGAGGTGTTCAGGCTGGCCACGCTGGGAGGCAGCCAAGGTGGGACACGGACCTGCTGTCACTCAGAACCAGTGGGACATGTTTAAGGAACATTGTGGGCGAGATGAATTGAAAACAAAGCCGCTATCGCCTCTGCTCAGTTGTCTGATTAACACTGTTCACTCCAGATTTGAGTGGATGCCGCAGCAGAGATGCCTGATTAAATACACTCTAGCACTAGGAAGGAGATGCTTTTAATGATGGCTAATGCGATTTTTGCAGAGAGAGACTGGAATTTTCATTTCTTTGAAAGTCTGTTTTTTTTTTTTTTTCCTCTCCAGCTTTGTCTCTCGAGGACCAAACGGGCAACTTTGAAGTGGGCAAAGAGTTTGACGCCCTGAGGGTGAACGTAGCCGTCCCCAATGGACCCATTGACTTGATCCAGCATGAGGAACCAAAGGTAAAAGTGCAAGTGAGGCGTCACCTGAATCTGCCTGTTGGTAAAAGCCAACTCATTTACACACAAATTTAGTAGATGATTAAAAAAAAAACGGTAACGCCCCTTTATCATCTCTGCAATTTCAGATTCTTCTGGAGAAGTTCTTGAATTTGGGTGAGCGTCCAGTTCAGATTGTTCCAAATGTTTGAAGTGAAGTGTGCCACCCTTTATTGATATTGTGCTGCATCCTCTTCCTAACAGGTGATGACCGCAACATTGTAGAAGTGTATGTGGCCGGGAGGAAGGTGGTACCGTTCACAGAGCCGAAAGCTGAGTAACCCTTCCTCCGCCTGCCGTCACCCATCCCCAGTCAGTTTGGAGACGACCTCAGCTTCTATATCAAATATCACATGCATATCTGAGAAACACAACATGAGCTACACAAGAATTATAAGGCTGGAACGGATAAATGGGAAATGAATCTTCACGCAAATGTTCATCAGGATGACAAAAGGTTTACACGACGCTATACTCAGCTGAACTCAAATTCCGCCTGTTTAAGTCTAAATATACTGTGAGTACTTCGGATTGTGGAATATCAGAAATAGAAATACTTTATAAATCCCGGAGGAAATTGTATGTATGAGATAATTATATGGGACTTTTTCTGTTACTTGCAGTTTTGAACTAAAGGAATGCTTGAAAAAAAAAAAATCTCTCAGTTGCTAATTTAAAAGCAACTTTCAAGTTCTCTTTGTTCATGTACACATTGTTGGGAGACTTTTTTTTAATAAGGTTTTCTTCCACGTATGCAGGTTCCTCTAGAATCTAACAAATATGTCCACATACTGGTGATGATGGCCCCCCCTTTGTTTTTTTATTGTCAGTCAACTATATAACTAACTATTACGACTAACAGTTTAAAGTATATTCAGCTACACGTTCACGTCAAATTTCACCTGGACAATTGATCATAGAGTTGGGTGACATGAGAGCACAGTACTTTGTACTGGTGTCGTAAACCCAACGGCCCACTGCTAAATGTAGCCACAGTGTCTGACCTGATTATCCACGGTGGCACCATGATCCCATTTTCATGCTTCTTCAGCAAGAGAATGTATGATCAGAAGACTCGATCAGTCTTGGGTTCATAACCCATTGATTTTTTACACTTTACACTCCATTCAAACGCCTCCGTTCAAGTGTTGCAGATTTAGAAGGCACATGATTAAATTAAAGTATGTTATGATATTGTCTCCACTTCAGTGTGACTTATTCGGGTTTTATTTAGAAAAGTATATCTGGCAAATAAGTGTGGTGACAAAGGTATTGATTTATCATGACAGTGGCGGGCCTGACAGATGGGAATGTTATGTGTCTATGTAGTGTGTGTACAAGGAGGTTGTGTACTCATGCAGGAGTACACGCATTTGCCTTATTCGTCCACATACCGATTCAGCTCAGTGGAAAGTGAAACTAACCTGGTGCCTTATTATTAAAATCTGTAACTTTTTACTTGTTTTGTCCCATTTTGTTGTACTAACCTGTTTGAGAGATGTTTGCTTGAATGGATTATTTGATATAAATATATACTGTATGAAACATACTTATGTATTTATATTACATTAACCATAACTGTCTTGTAAATTTGGCAACGTGCGACGATCTGGTTGCTGCACATCTGCTTGTCATGACAAGCAACAAGCAAGTTTAACTTTGTTGGCAGATTATACCAGAGTTTAACACATAACATCATGTCAGCAGCATCCTTTTTTCTAAATACACATCTTATATTTTTTAAGGTGCTCTTTGTACTCTTGTAGGTACATTGAATTTAGCCAAATAAAGACTACTAAAAGTCTGTTTACATTTTTTTTATGGTGTTTAATAAATGTGACCCATGAAACAACAAAATGAGTTGAAATAAAACATAAATTCATTATTGGATGAAGAACAAAACAGGCCGCTGCTGCCCCTGCAACCGGGCCCGGATAAACAGAAGAAGACGAGACCCGACAAATGCTGAAAGGTTTTTAGCTGTTGATCATTTGGCTGTTGAGGGTTGTTTTTTTGTTTTTTTTGTATAGGTATGCAAGTGCACATGCCAATCAGCCACGCGGTCTGCTGACGAAAGATTGCAAGGCTGATCTGTGGCGTGTTATCAGATGAGCCTCACCATCTGGGTCAGACATCTGAGCAGGTGGCATAGAATGGAAGGGGGCTCAGTCATGTGCTCCTGACAGCGAAGCCTCCAGTCACATCTCGAAAGAACGCACGTGCACCTCGGAAGGGTGTTATTAGAGTCGCAGCCAGTGCAGTGGGGGGTTCACTACACATCGAAATACTGTACATCAGATGCCTCATACCTTCAGTCCCAAGAGTCATTTGCCATGACTGCCCCCTGATGGTGTGCAGACACGCAGGCGGTAATGGTTTTAGCAATGGTTGATAAGTGTCTCACTGGTGGTTTATGGATTCGTCATCGGTTAGTGAGAAGAGCATGAGAGCGGGAGCGCTGTGAGGGTTTGAAGAAGTTGCTCCTCCATTATCCGTAACTGGTGCGAGAGCCATTAATGTAATGACTTGAACCCCGCTTTGCATTGTGTCTGAGGCAGAAATGTCACTGTGATTTGCAAAGAACATGAGTATCATACTTACATAGCATTTAAAGGCTGATGCCACAAGAACTGTATCGGGTGTATCTGTAACACAGGAGGAGGGGTGGTTAAACGGATGTACTATGCAAGCCACTTGAGGTAATCAATTTAGGGGAATATCCCGGAGGAAGTTTATTCCATTTTTAATCATGTCAAAAATAAAATTATGAGCAGACCAGACAATTCTTTTGTTTTTTTTTTAAAAATCCTGCCACATTTTTAGTTAAAGAAACATTCTCTGTAAAGGTCAGCTTTATAACGGCGACTCCATCAACAAATGTATTTAATGGTCAGCTTCAGAGAAAAAACAATTATCATTACACTTAAACACAAATAAAGTGATACACATCGGCCATTGGAAAACAATTACTACACAAGTAAATAATACAGTTTGTTGGAGCTATTTGTTATTTTTTGTAATGTTTTACTTGTTTACAGCATTTAGTATTATTTGAGTTTATTTGAGTACTTATTAACGCTTTTATTTTGAAAGGTGCTAGGTGATTGTACATGTGTGGGTGGGCAGGCATAGGTGGGCAGGCACCGGCAGGGTCCATGGTTCTTCATACCAGGGCAAGAGAGGCTGCAGAGGCCATTGTTCTTTGTGAGTTTGCTTGCCAATGGAAAATGATAAGGAAAAAAAAGAGAAGAAAAGATTTAATATCAAATAAAGGAGTTTTTTTCATGAAGCTAAATTTATTTATTTATAAATACAAAACAGCTCAAAATATCAGCAGCAATCTGCACTTTCTTTAAGATTTCGACGATCCTCACACACAGGCCATCGTTTTCCCGGAGCAACTCATTTTATACTGTGGGATTCCGACAAGGCTCCAGGAAGTCACACACAGATATGACGGCGTTTTATGCGCTCCACTGGCAAACTTCATAAGGATCATGAGGCTCACTCATGAGCCTTGAAGGCTGCTTGAGACGCAGCGGGAGACGCGTCCTTCCTTCCATCCTTCCCTCCTTCCTTCCTTCCCTCCATCCTTCCTTCCTCGGCTGCGCGCTCGGGTCACGCGGTCACGTGACGCGGGGCGAGTTCGTGTCACGTGACGCGGAGCCTGGGACGTTCGCCGCTCGTTTACGACAGAAACAGAAAACCGCTCGCAACAGCACGGCGGCCAGTCACGTTTTGAGTGTACGTGGTTTTAGTATCAATACGTTTGACAGGCAGTCGTTTCCGCACGCGTGCGTCCCCCCCCCCCCGTGTGACGTATTGTGACGTATGTGACGTATCCTTACGCCCAATGCCCAGCCCAGTCAGGAAGTGGAGCACGCAGAGCAAAGGTTGGAGCTCAGGTTGCTAATAGGTTTCTGTCTTCTGCAGTTTTGTTTTGTTTTTCTCTCCACGTGAAGGACTTGTACTAACAATTATTGAACCTTCCGGGTAAGTGTCAACGCACGAGAAAGTCTCTTCACCACACTCTCTCCCCTCTCTGTCCCTGCTCTCACTTCACTGTCCACATTTCAGCGTCTCTCGCGCAGTTGGAGATGGTGTGAGCTCTCGTCTCTTATCCTCTGACCAAATAAAAGTGCAGTCAGGCTGATAAGTTTCCCTTTTGTGCTCAGACTTTGGTTTTCCTTGAAAGCTTTACACATTTCACAACAAGCCCCGCCAACACGTGACCTCGTTTCGTCTAGTAGAAGTTCGCTCTTCCTGGTTGCTCCCCCGTCAACCGCCACCCAGACGGCGGACCGCCGGTCTGCGCCGGCCGACCCAGCGTCCCGCATGCTCTCGCTGCGTCGTCCGTCAGCACCGGCGCCGACCTCAGCGCCGAAGCCAGCTCCTCTCCCCGGAGGATGCCTCTGTTCCGGGCCTCGGGTCAGCGGTGGGCGAAGGCCGAGCCCAGGCAGGGGAGGAAGAGGAAGACGGGGAGCCGTGGGAGGACAGACGAGGAAGGCTCTGCCCTGTCGCTGACGCAGCTGTGTCTGCTCAGCCTCGCCGACAACATGAGGGAAGTGTGGGCGAAGGACTACGCTGACAACTACATGGATCAGTATTGTTTCAGACACATCATGGGGCCCTTCAACTTGCTGCGTGAGTGAGTGCTCGGCCAAACCGACGGATGATAGAAGAACCGGGATTCTGGAGAAGAAAAGAAAAATCCATGTTGAAGGACTTTCTAATCCTGGTGCTCTCTTACAGCGGCTGAGCTGGTGGAGGAGCTGACGTGGCTGCTGTGCTCCAGGAAGCAGATGTCCCGAGCTGCCCTCCATCTCCTGCTGGTCCCGCAGCTGCGAGGCCTTTCCCTGGAGAAGTGTCCCGGCCTGGTCACCGCCGGCCTCTGCGCCCACGTTGCCGCACGCTGCCAGGTCAGACTGAGACTGGACTCGCGGGAGAATCCAGAGACTCCGTGTGCTGGATCAGTCGTGCCACCAGAGAAAGATGTTGTCTAGCCACAAAGTCCCGCAGGCTGGGTGGTGCTTGCTTTGCACAATCCACATCCTTGTCCTCGTTAAACCATTGTTTATCTATATCTCTTTCCTGTGTACAGTGCTTTTCGGGTTTATTAGACCACCGCCCGATGTATGTATGTGTGTATACATACATACAGTACATACATGCAGTACTTTTCACACTCAAATTTGAGCCGGCTCACTGGGCTTCTCTGGGAGGTCACAAATTAACCAAGCGAAACATTCAACCACTACAGCTAATTTTTCTGTTCAGGAACGCAAGTAAATAACTATAACTTGACATCTTAATCAAGAAAATCTTAATCTTGATTTTTTTTTTTTCAGTTTTTTGGTGAAACAGTAAATCTCAAGGGTTGCATTAATAATTATTCACTGCCTGGCCAAAAAAAAAAAAAAGAAAAAAAAAAAAGCCATGACCCCATTGTTTCGATGTCGCAGGATTTATTTCCGTCCAGGGTTGCATTCATTTGTCACCAAGATCTCGTATTGATGATGGCAGGGTCGGCCCAATGCGCAAAGCTTTCTCCAGCACATCCCAAACATTCTCAGTGGGGTTAAGGGCTGGCCTCAGCGGTGGCCGATCCAGGGGTGGAAATGATGTCTCATGCTGCCAGTGATTTGTCCCTTCTCAAACTGACTAACATCTTTTCCACGACCGCGGTATGTATCTTTCGACGTAGTTGTTCAAGCTACTCATTCCATCAGTTGGCGTTAAACAACTTGTTGCCAGCTGAAAGATAATCGCCAAAGCAGTAATTATCCAATCGTAGGCTCTTACCTATTTGTTTAGTTTAATCCAGGTGGCGACTTTTTTTTTTGGCCAGGCAACATTGAAAATATCATTCTTGTTTAAAAGCATCTACATACTGGTGGATTAACCGTGACAGAAACATAAAAAATAATTGGTAATTACCGATGCTGTTGATTTAGGGCAGCTGTGGGATAAACCTGACGCAGGGTGGTGGTCTGCTACATTTTTTTAAGCACCGTACACGCAGAGAAAGGATAACAACGTCATGGATTACATTAATTACATCCCCTCCGTGGACCATCACCTTATCGTGGTGGAGGGGTTTGCGTGTCCTACTGATCCCAGGAGCTATGTTGTGAGGGGCAGCAGCCCTTGGTAGGGTCTCCCATGGCACATTGGTCCTGGCTGAAGGGTCAGACAAAGAATGGTCCATAAATTGAGTTGAATTGAATTGAATCCAATTAAAGACCCATATAGAAAGAAAAACATCAAAGGACCAGTTTGCCTTGCCCGGGGGTTTCCGGGGCCCCACCCTGGATCCCGGACTGGGGAAGGGGCCTGTTTGTGATTGCCTGGTGGCCGAGCCTTCTCTCACGGGGTCCGGTCAGGTCCAGCCCGAGGCACAGACAAGGGTCTGCCCCGGACCCGGATAAGCCGAAGAAGACGAGACATTAATTACACTACTTCACGCCGGCAGAGATGATACTGACAGTGAAGACTTGTTCTCTGTCTTTCTTTCACGTCTTTCTTATGTCTTCTTGCAGGCCCTCTGCAGTCTGGATCTCTCTGGAGCCCAGCAGCTGCCTTCCAGGGCTCTGTCTGAAACCCTTGGCTCTCTACCTGTGCTGCGTTCGCTCTCCTTGGCTGGTACCCCCTGCGACAGATGCGTCATTTGGAGCATCGCCCACCGCTGCCCTCTGCTGCGCCACCTGGATGTGTCCAGCTGCCATCTCCTTTGCCCTGCTGCGCTGCTTCCTCTTGGGGGTGGGGCTTACTGTTCCTCCACTGGCAGCACCTCACCTTTCCGCCGCAGCTCGACGTCTAAATCCTCTCTTTCCACTTCCTCCTCCGATCCCGTGTATCCTCCGACACTCCGTAGTCTACTAGCGCTTGACATCGGGTTTGGGGAACAGGAGGGAGATGCTGTGGCAGCAGCAGCCTATCTCCTTCTCTCCCTGCCCTACCTGGAGAGAGTGGCCCTAGAAGGTCTTTCAGAAGCTTTCTGCCTGGTGCATCACAGGGAGTTTGGACAGACAGATGAATTCACCAGGAGAGAAGGAGTTCCTACGCTGGAAGAGCTGTGGAAGGAGGGACGGCACATGGATAGTCGCAGGGAGAAGGGAGAAGAGGAGGAGGACAGCATCTTGTTGGAAGGGTATGAGAGTGAGGAGGACGTGGGTAGAGAGGAAAGTTGCTCCCTGAGGGTTGCGTCATGTTCAGATAACGGAAGCCTGATCCTGCGCCTGAGGGACATCAAGGGCTTAACTTGTGACTCTTTGGACAGTTTAGGCCATCTATGTCCGGACATTTGCTCCATATCTGTCAACCTAGATGATTTTGAGAACAGTGAAAGGAGCAGCCAGGGGTCCCTGTTAGCTGCAGGCCTCCAGACATGGTCAGGCCAGCTGCGGAGCCTCTCAGTACATTACCCGGGCCCTCTGGAGGATCTCCTTCCTGCATTGCAAGTCGCAGGCTCCTCGTTGGTCTCCCTTGCCTTGGAGGGGGTGAAAACAAACAGTCACACCCCTCTACTGGAGCTCATCCAGGCCTGTCCCAAACTCAAAGACCTGCTCATCTCTGCGGAGCCTCCCACCGTGCCGCAGGAGGAAGGCGAAGGCGAAGACGAAGATGAGCGGGATCTTCCAAGGCTGCCTAACCTTTGCTCCCTGACACTCAAGTAAGGCAACATCTGAGCAGCACACCTGGAAGCCTTGCTTAGGATTCAAAAACCCACCTGCTGTAAATGTAGTCAGCATTTGGTTAAACTGTGATGCGCCTTGGGCATTGTTTTTTTTTTTCTTCTAAATTAGTCATTAAGACATCAGAAATTTAATACATAGCTGCACATTTTCAGTTTAGGATTAAAAGGCGCTTGAAAAAGCAACTCACTTTTTGTTTTCTAGGTCTCTTTATTTCCTATAATACTCCTCAGTTTGGTGAAGTTATTTGGGCGTTTGACACTGCCTCACATTTGGTTTCAGAATAAATTCACATTTTGCCTTTGTATTGAAATAAGTATATTGGGTTAGCTAAAAAAACTAATTTGGGATATTTGATATTCTGTTGTCGCGGTACATCCATTAAAATAATGACTTCTACCTTGAATACCCATGTAATCATGAAGTTGTTCATCGTTTTTCCTCCCTTGTGGCTGCAGCTTCTCCTACGAGCACAACCAGATGAGGCCTGCCATGTCCTGGATGTCCCTGAAGAGGGCGATCAGGTGTCTCCTCACTGGATCTCCTTTGCTCGAGAAGCTCTCATTGGTCGCGCTGCCGTGCCCCCTGAACGGTATTTTGCAAGATGTGCTGTGCTTCGTCGGCCTGGATCGGAGTCTCTCTGCAGCTTCCTCAAATTCTTTTCTGATGCCACTCGGAAGAGTGCAGCACCTCGACCTGCCTCGAACAGATGTGACAATGATAACAGTGAAACGTTTCATGGAGCGAAGCAGGAGACTGAAGCACGTGGACTTGAGTTACTGCTGGCAAATCAGCCAACTTGAATGTTCGTCCTGCGAGAGGTTCAGTAAAGTCCAGGTGGTCTGGGTGTAGTGAAGAGAGACACTTTTTACAGGAGTCAGTTTCATTAGTGTTACAGAGTGTACAACCACAGCGCAGTCGTCGTTGCTTTTGAAATGAAAACATGGATTCATCACTCCAATATGTGGACAGTCAAACAGGCTCATAGTGAAATATCTTGGACTTAGTCATACGGTGCCTTGAGTTAATGCAAAACGTGTTGTTTTGAATGTATTTTTTGTTTATTGTGCTTTGGCACGGTAATCGGTTCTGTTAACATGCAGATACCTTTATGGTATGGACCTGCTTCAATATTCGTATATGTACTAAATATAATAAGACAGCTTATAGAAATGACATGAAATAAATCTATATTTTGCGAGTATTGATTTCAACACTTAAATGGACAAACAAAACATGATAGCTACCGCTTTTGACTGGATTTTTGCAATAAAGAAGGCAAATCGTGCAGACTTCATGTACACACCATTGAAATTCAGTCATTTCAAACAGAAGGGTCAAATAGCCTTTGCCCCGTCTGCACAACACAATGTAGATTATACTGTGTATTTCAGTACTATACAAGAATATACAATGATGTATAAAGTACAAATTAAAACATTTAATATTCACATTGATATAAAACAAATGTACTGATAATGGTGGAAAGCAGGACAGAGGTAAGAAAAAAAAACCCCAAAGGCTGGTGACAAAAGTAAAATGTGGGTAACCGAGAATAAAGAGGTACTAAAAACTCATGATTACTTCAAACAGAACATCAGCGGTAAAACAACCTTAGTGTCTCTAACTGGGAACAGACGCTCGGGGAAGAGTCGGCCGGCGGCTGCCGTGCGCCTTCTGGCAGATAGGTGGCGGCAATGCGCCGCCGCGCCGCTTTCAACTCACGAACTTGCTTACCGAGGAAGAAGAAGCGCGTCGGGCGGTTCGAGTCGGTCACGCCTGTTTGGTCCGCGGACGGTTATCCGGGCGACGCAGGGAGGCAAAGCGAACGCACCCGGGGGGGCCGAGACACGACACGTCATTCAC
This sequence comes from Dactylopterus volitans, assembly GCA_901007715.1. Taxonomy (NCBI): domain Eukaryota; kingdom Metazoa; phylum Chordata; class Actinopteri; order Syngnathiformes; family Dactylopteridae; genus Dactylopterus; species Dactylopterus volitans. Next base: position 27,114 of record CAAKHG010015427.1, on the reverse strand, counting down.
CGGAGACCTGCTGCCACATACCCGCCGTACTTCACCCAGCGGTTAGCATCAGGCAGCCCGCAAGTGGTACACGCTCGCCCGAAATGGAGAGACTTTCACTTTTTAACGGGTGAGTGCGAAATCGTTAAAGACTACGTAAACATATACGTATACATATGTATATAAAAAAAAACACTTTGTTATCTCCGGCGGTTGTGAAATAACGTGTCATTTCTGGCTCCGGACCGCCAAACCTGACGGTCGCTTTGACTGCGAGCTGCAGACGCTCGGCAGGCAAAACTAAACGTTAGCTAATGTTAGCAGTTGGCGCGTGGTTCGCTCCTTTTTTTAAAACGGCACGTTTGGAGCATTTAGACTAGAGGTCGGTTTTAGTGTTTGACTATGCTAATGTTTGCCGTCAAACACCGGCGCAGGAAAGCCGCTCAGCGCACCGGTCGGGCCACTTCCTCTGACGTTGACGCGAGGCCTCTCTCCGGGAGCTTTAAAGCAGATGTTAGCCGACCAACGTTGAGATCCCCCCTGCCTTCTTCTTCTCCTAAAGGTCATGGTGATGAGCGAGGGACAGGGGATGGGGCGGTGGAGCGAGCCAAACCTCCCTCCGTCCGCCGACTGATTGAGGATTTTACGCTGACAAAACCAACAAGAGGAGACAAATCCGCATCATGGGGAGGTTGGTTTTTGCCGCTCGGTAACGGGAGTGGGTGGAATGTGCCGGTGACACCTGAGCCGCGCGTTGCTCAGGCTTTCCCCTGCCCTCTGTCCTCTCGCCAGGATCAGCTTCTCCTGCCTCTTCCCCGCCTCGTGGCATTTCAGCTTGTCGTCCCAGGTCCTGCCTCGGCTCTTCGCCCCGTCCCTTAGGCAGCTGCTCCTCATCGGCCTGGTGCTCTGCCTCATCGGGGTGCTCTACCTGTTGCCTGTCACCGGGAAGGGGAATATCGGCTGGATCAGGAAAGAAAGCCACTTCCACAGGTATGCTGCAGTTGCGCCGGTCATCTAAGTGCTCCCGCAGGTCCGTGTTTATGTCGACATAAAACGATTACCGTTCTTCGAAAAAAAAAAAAAAGGCACTTGGCGAGGGTGACGGACGTGGAGGCGACGGACACCAGCAACCCCAACCTGAACTACGGCCTGGTGGTGGATTGTGGCAGCAGCGGCTCCAGGATATTCGTGTACTGCTGGCCCAGACACAACGGTAATCCCCATGAGCTCCTGGACATTCGGCAAATGAGAGATCAACATCGCAAGCCAGTGGTCATGAAGATCAAGCCGGGTGAGATATGCAGAGCTTGACTATCTATTAATCGTTGCAAATGTTCCTTTACATATAGGTTCTCATCAACTACTCAACACTTAGTACTATTTGTTATTAGTCCTGTATGTAAATTAAAAGTCCTCATTGTTGAGCCGTTTTTGTACGTCAGTGTCACCGCGTTTGAGATTTGTTTATTTTTTTCCACTTTCAGGCATTTCTGAATTGGCTAAAACACCCGAAAAAGCGAGTGATTATATCTACCCGCTGCTGACCTTTGCAGCCCACCACGTTCCCAAAAACAAGCATCAAGAAACGCCCCTGTACATTCTGTGCACAGCGGGAATGAGAGTCCTCCCTGAAAGGTACAGCTCTGCAGAATGAGCATCATCTCATCACACTGCAGCTGCATGACATTTCCAGCTCCCATATTGAACACATAAAATGACACCCATCAAAACTGGAAAGACTATTGGAGTAGGTTTCAAAGCTGTTCGTTCAATCTCAGCCAACAGGAGGCTCTTCTTGAGGATCTGCGAACAGACATCCCGGTCCACTTCAACTTCCTCTTCTCTGATTCCCATGTGGAAGTGATTTCTGGAAAACAAGAAGGTAAATTAACGGAATAAGAAGAAGTCGCAGTCACCTGCAGGGTTGGCAAACTGCTCCTCTGAAGTCTTTCAGCTTGCTATTTGCATGCAGTCCAAGTAAAACATTATTCCAACACGTTCCAACACAATTCCCAACACGTGATGTTGTTTTCTTCTTCGCGACAAGCTCTTCCACAATTGCAATTGCTGAAATTTATCGCCAGTCAGGGGTGGATCGGCTGATGGTGGCCAGTTGTTGAAGTTTTGTTACATGTCATAGCTTGATTAAAAAAAAAAAAAGTCTTGACTGTGCAGTAACATATTTGAAACAAATTACTTTCACCAAATTGTACGAATCTTTGCTAGGTCAGTTGTTGACCTGACTTTTGATGCAGCATGGGCGATGCTCTCAAAAGCATAAACTAAAAAAAAAAAAAATGTCGCCATTGTTTCCAGGTGTCTATGCGTGGATTGGAATAAACTTTGTCCTTGGAAGGTTCAATCATGTGCACAATGGTAAGACCTTAATTTTCTATTAGTTTTGTTGCAATTAAATGGCTGATCTTGTGTTACAGATTTTTTCTTTAGCAACACAGTATTTGCATAATGTTCCCCCTCCTGTCTGTTCACCCAACCTCCCGTCAAGATGGGGAGGCCGTGATAGAGTTCGGTGCCTCAAGCAGCAGTCAGCAGGAGGTGCCGGTGAGAAAAAGGACCGCCGGCGTCCTGGACATGGGCGGGGTCTCCACACAGATCGCATACGAAGTGCCCAAAACTGTAAGCTTTGCTTCTCCACAGCAGGTTATTATCCACAACCAATTCTGTATTTGTGCCGTCTGTTTTTTTTTTTGTCACTCACCCTTTGTTCTTCTTCCTCTCAACCTCTGTCATTCCCCCCTGTACGCACCATTCATGTCATGTGGAGACCGTCTGCTCTCCATCCATCCACATTTGAGGGCACTGTAAGCCTGCTGGCCTGAGTCCATAGCAGGATTCAGGACTGAGAACTTGAACTGGAAGTTGGCCATGTCAAGACTTTCTCTTTGTGTTGTATTCCTGGATGTAGCATAGCGGCTGTGAGCTTAGCTAGTGCTCATTTCTTTTCTGCTACTCCACATGATGTTCAGTATCATGCAATATAGTCCCAGCTTGTGGCAAGACATAGTAATATTGAATCTGTGTTGTGGATGGCCTTAATCACAGGTCACTTGCTATGCTAGTAAATGTGTGATAAATGTCAGCACTGCTGTTGGTTCGTGTTTTAAAAAAGCAAAACAGAGGTGTGGTTTTTTTTTATTACTTTATTTTTATTGTTGTTTATTTATTTTGGCCTTTAGGAAGAAGTTGCCAAGAACTTATTGGCCGAGTTTAACTTGGGGTGTGACGCACATCGCACAGAGCATGTTTATCGTGTTTACGTGTCCACTTTCCTGGGTTTTGGAGGAAACGCAGCACGCCAAAGATACGAGGAGAGCCTCATCAGGAATACTGCTGCTAAAAATCAGTGAGTTCCACATGCAGATCTTTATTTATTTATTTAAATTTTTTCAGTTTCTAGTATGTCGCTACACAGTATTTTGGGATGCTGCATTTAAACCGTAATGTTAATGTCACCAGGCTCTTAGGTCAGCATACTGGTGAGACAGCAGAGTATCCCCTCCTGGACCCTTGTCTACCCACAGACCTGCAGGATGAGATTGGTCCTTCCACACAGAAGCTCTATCTGCGGGGGACGGGGGACTTCGACCAGTGTAGACAGATCCTTCAACCTTTTCTCAACCGCACCAATGAGACTCAAACCTCCCTGAGTGGTATCTACCAGCCAGCCATCGATTACAACAACAGCCAGTTCTACGGCTTCTCGGAGTTCTACTACTGCATGGAGGACGTGCTGCGCATGGGCGGGGATTACAACGCCTCTAAATATGCGCAGGCTGCCAAGGTAGAGAAATAATCTGACACTTTTGTAAGACTTCACCTCAGTGAGTCCTCTGTTTTACCACCAAGCCTTAGTTGCTGTAGCAGACACGCCGAATCTGAAAGCTCCGTCCCTTTTAATGGCACCTAAATGTTACCTGTCAAAAGGCTTGACATGTCATGTAAAAAAAAAAAAGTATGTGTGTATGTATATGTATATATATATATATATATATATATATATATATATAAATTATATATATATATATATATATATATATATATATATATATATATATATATATATATATATATATATATATATATATATATATATATATATATATATATATATATATATATATATATATATGTATTATTTATATATATTTTTTTTTTTTTCTTTTTTATGTGTG
>CAAKHG010015427.1:0-15985 GCA_901007715.1 Dactylopterus volitans | reverse complement strand
TGATTGTGAACTTTGCCCTTGTAATCCTCTTTTCTGCTCAGCTATTGTTTTCCAACAATGTGGTGTTGTTTTTTCTAATTTGGCTCGCAGCAGAACTCTAACAATAATGTTGATGTGGCACAGACAACTTTGACTAACATGCTGCAAGAGGACGCACTGCCTCGTCGTCGTATCCTCCCCGTTGCGGCATGATGCTCTGGACAAATGAGCATATTACTCAAACCACTGTTGCCGTTTCCTCTTGCGGTTGTTTTGGATTTTCACAAGCACCTTACAATTACAAGGTACTCATTCAGGCTGGTCAATGACCGTCTCGCGGTTGCACATAATCGCCTCAGAAATTGTGCTGCGATGTTAAACTAAGGGAGGAATTTCTGTTCCTGCTGTTTTATTGCATGTATTTGTACCCATCATCAAAGTCATCAAGACCCCAGTTTCATAAACTTTTTAACGACCTCACTGTGCCGGACAGAATGAAAGACAAAATGTTTGAGCCGCACGATTCACCTGCTTGACTATGATTTTATTTTGTTTGTTTTTTGACCTCCTCTATGGCAACAGACTGAACACCTCTTTAAATTTGGGTTCCGTCATTTTTATAGATCAAACAGCAATGTTGCAGTCCTCAGTGTCAGCGAGGCTTAGTGTGTTTTTATTTTGAGTCGACTGAACCTAAAATTTTTGACCTCCAGAGACACAAGACACACCTAGAACTGAGGCGTCTGCTCGAGCAGGAGGGCGTCTTATCGTTGTTGTGCACACTTGAAATCAGCCCTGCACAGTCAAGGGTGTGTGTCTGCCATTGCGCCGCTGTAATATTGATTAGTAAACTGCCAAAGCCGAACGAGTTCAGTGTTTTGTCATGCATATGTCGGTTATTTCACTCTTTATATTGAGCTAAAAAACCCCAAAAAACAAACGGACATGTTTTTGATCCGTCTTTTTGCCGTAGCCCAAGTGGCAGTGGATTTTTTAAGGGCAACACCAATATCAGTATTTGGCTGTAAATGCATATATTAAAATAGATATTGGCATCATTAAAAAAATACACATGAAATACACGTCGGGTCAAAATAAAGGGTCCAGCTTTCATACCCCAACAAAAACATGTTTTTAATTTCCTTGAAATAGATTTGATTTATTATTTGCTTATAGTTCGGGATTTAGTAACTTTAGAGGTGCCATATTAAGTCTTAAGAGCAACAAGTTATCATAAAAAAGAAAGCACAGCCCATGAGTACAGTTTGGGGTGTCTTTGTCCTCTGCATGATTTACCCTCCAGGTTATTTATACAGTAAACTGATATTGCCAAACAGTTGGTATGCCTGATTAATATTCCTAAATATAAAATCTACATATCGCCACTGTCTTGAACAGAACAATGTGATTTGTGAAGCCTAAACTCAGTCACAGGGACTCAAGACATAAACTGTGCTACCAGGTTTTGTGTGCCCCAGGTTCCCAAATCCGTATCAAACGGAAATGTAATTGATACTTTATTGTTAACGCAAAGGAAGGAAGCACATGGAAACATGCTGAGGAAGATAGACTTGGCCTATCTCCTGAGCCAGCTCCGGCTCCATCTCCTCGCAAATAAAAACATGCTTTGTGCTGTACAGATAACTTGGCATGGTGGAGTAAAACAAAGGGCTGCCACAGCCTTCCACGCCAGCCTTGGGAGAGACACGCATCACTCAAACAGGACCTCACTGCTGCCAAGAGCACTTATTGTCAGAACAACGTGACAGCTTTACAGGGAACAATACATCAAGACATCACAATTTGGCCCATACCAGGTGCCCAATTTCATCCGCTCACGGTCACATTCGTGCGGAGTTCTGGCAGTTCACAGTCAGATCACTGTTCCTCCAAACTAACCTAAAAGTCCACAATTACGAGCAATTACCTTGATAAGTCTTTTATTCTTCCAGACAAGGATGCAGAGTCTGCAGCCGGACCCCAACGCTCAATACAGGGGTGTGTACGAAGCTCTGAAAAGGATCATTCGCACAGAAGGGGTCTTCAGACCACTAAGAGGCCTCAACATCACCATGATGGGCGCCGGTCCTGCCCATGCGCTCTACTTCGCCTGCTATGAACGGGTCAAACGCTCCCTGAGTGACGTCATTCAGAGTGGAGGCAACAGCCATTTAGCCAATGGTAAGAGGCTCCACGAATGTCGCACTAACTGCTCTCACAGTCGGGCGCTCGGCCCGGAGGATCGTAGCTATGAGAAGCCATGTTAATGCCATATCCTGTTTACAATAGCTCGAATAAAGCCGTATCCCACATCCCAAACAAGAGTAATCCAAATAAGCTATATGAGATTTGTTGGTATAAACCGGAGCGTCGTAACGTGTAGACACCTTGGACTGACAGGTACATAAAGACAAATAATAATTCTCCCAGCTGTAGCCAAGATAAAGCTGAGGCCTATGACTGAAAAAAATGTCCAATTCACACAGTTGTGTTGTTTATACAGGTATTGCAGGTAGCGTGGCCACTGTTCTCCATGATGCAGTCATGAACCCTGCTGAAGGTAAGACTCGAAAAGACACACACTCCTCTGATTTTAATCATGCGATATCTCAGCAGCGGCTTTTGATTTTGGATGAACTGAGTCATTTTGGTGGTCAGATGTCAAAGGTCAGGGTCACCACGGCCTCATGTCTGTCCAAGTCTTGTGAACGTTCCATCTTCCCTTGAGCGATATATTTTTAGAGCTGATTAGACTGATCATGAATTAATTTAATTTTGGTGATCAAAGACCAAGGTCACCATGACCTCGCTAAACTTTTTTTTTTTTTTTTTTTTGGGCAGTAACTCGCAAAGGCATTCACTGATTATGACAAAAGACTCCGCACATGCCTAAAATGGTGACGTGACGGTGAAAAAAAAATGACATGGCAGTTTCAAAGACTGTTTTCAGTGTGACGCATTCCCTTCTCGTGATATTTCAAAAACGCCCAGAGGAAATTTCAATTTTTTTTGGCAAGGGCATTCACTGGGACTCAAGAACGGAGTGATTAGATTCTGTTGGTCAAAGGTCAAGTTCACTGCGACCTAAGAAAGTGTGTTTTTGGCCATAATTCACATGCTGATGAGGAAAACTTTCACATTGACGTCGCAAAGGGTGAAGTGATCGGATTTTATATACTTAATACATTAAAATCTCTTTAGTCTGCTCCATGAGGTATGTTGTGGTTCATTTGATTGCAACAAGTACAATAGCTCAAAAATATATATCTCTTTTTTTTTTCCAACTGAGGGTTTCAGTGTTTATCTGTCAGTCTTTTTCCTCTTTCTCACACTGTCTTTTGAGGAGGTGACAAAATGATGAATTGTGACTGTCCTGTCGAACTGTTTTACATACCTTTTTAACTTTTTACATTTAACTGTTTTTTTTGTCTTTCTGAGGTGTGGGGGGGGCAGATCATTTAGTCGTTTCCAGAAGCTTGTTCATCGTGTTATCAATGACATCTCTTCCAGCCAAAGTGTTTTTAAAAATGTGTGCGGCAGCATTCTAACCGTGTTCCTGGTTTTCTTGGCTCAGTGGTGAAACAGCGGATGCAAATGTACAAGTCGCCCTATCAGGGGCTGCTGGACTGCGTTCGAACGGTGACTCGCACCGAGGGCTTCGGCGCCTTCTACCGCAGCTACAGCACGCAGCTGACCATGAACATCCCCTTCCAGGCCGTTCACTTCATCACCTACGAGATGATGCAGGAACAGCTGAACCCGCACAGACATTACAACCCGGGCAGCCACATCCTGTCCGGGGCGGCCGCCGGCGCCGTCTCCGCGGCCATCACCACTCCACTCGACGTCTGCAAAACGCTGCTCAACACGCAGGAGAACGTAGCGCTCAACTCCATGAACATCAGCGGGCATTTATCGGGGATGGCGAATGCCTTCAGGACGGTGTACCGGCTCGGCGGTTTGGGAGCCTTCTTCAAAGGGGTCCAAGCTCGGGTCATATATCAGATGCCCTCCACCGCCATCGCCTGGTCAGTGTACGAGTTCTTCAAGTACTTCCTGACGAAGCAGCAGCTGGACCAAGAGGCAGGGCCTGGCTCCATGTAATGGAAAGTATGCCGGGGCAAATGAAGAGAGGTGATAATTGAGGAAGTAACGCGCGTGTTGTCATCTCAAAGGGAAGTCTGAGCGGTGGAGGTGTGACAGACGGACACTCCTTAATGTCTTCTGTAGGTTGTCAATCATCCACTGAGTCGCAGACACTCCTTGTCGTTCCCTTACTGACGTCTAAGTGGGTCGTCAAGTTACGGTGACATTGCACAAGCAGGACGCGCAACGGTGGCGACAAATCTTTAAAGGACAGATTGGTTGTAGAAGGGTTGTCTTTTCCTCCTCCACCCACACCGGTCACCGCCATGCGCTCTCCCTTCCACATGTGGTGACGTTATCATGAAGTTGTCTCCAACGATGTTTATAGTTCTTAATATTGGAATGTTTTATTTATTTGCTCAGCTTTGCGACGCTTGTATTTTATGGACGCGGAAGAAATGCGACGCTGTTTGCTTGTTTTATGTCACTGTGTATTTATAGAGCATTAGTATGACAGCCCTTTTTCACTCCATAGAAAAAGGAATAGCTGCGCCTTCCAAGTGCCTTATGGGTAGTAAAAGGCTGCTTCACATTAGTCTCTTAAGTTGTGTGACTTTTCTTTTTTTTTTTTTTTTTGACAGAGCAAATTCTGATTTCTCTTGTTTGACCCAAACGTGCACATATTTGTAGTTTTCCAAATCTGCACGCAAAAACCAGATTGCATTTTTGCCTTCGCGTTCAACTTTTATCTCTGTCATCACCTTTTTAATCCAGTTGTTCACATGCCAATCGGCAGCATTTTTGAAGTGCAAAACATTTACCCCCCCCCCCCCCCCTCCTTTTTTCCTTTTGCGAGAGCTTCCGTCTCTCGGTGTCGAGGTGTGTCCCGCTGTTCGCAACGCTGTCGAGTCACGCACAATCTCAGTCGTACAAAAACTTTGCAGAGCGAGGGCAGTCTTTTTTGTCTTTTTTTTTTTTTTTTTTTTATTCACACAAGACATGAGTTGAGATTTTATGGGTGACTGTTTCTGAGAACCTCGTCATGCATATTCAAAGGTATATCCAGCAAGGCCATTACATAAGATGGTGGCCCTCTCAACCTTCGCACCAGTGTGACGTCTAGATTTTCCTGACCGGTCGATTCAAGGTCAATTTTCGAATTCGAGGTCAGATTGTGCCTATATATATATATTTACGGTGTGAAATTATTCTTAAAGTATAAGTTTTGCTGATAAATTATTGCTATTTCTGCTTTTCCCTCATTCACATTCCTTTTGTGCTTTTCCAGCCTCTTGATTATTTTCTGCACGGAAATTATAAGACATTCCTCCAGATATTGAGGCAATCCGGCAAACAGCCTGTGTGATTTGTTTTTATTTATGGAGCTTTTTTTTTCTTTTTTTCTTCCGCTGATAAGGTTCATCGAGTTCGTCAGATTCCAGTGAGCTCACAGACCCTTCAGCTCCAGAGTCCTCCTTGTACAGTAGAGTAATTATTAATATACCAAAGACAGACTTTCTTCTATGCATTGTTACTTTTAACATGTAGTCACGACGCTTGTGTGTCTGCCTGCTGTCATCTCACTCCCCATGTTCACTCCAAGCACCCTCCAATCATTCTGACCTCCTTCAGTGTGTGTCTGGGTTTGGACCTCGAATGTGTCCTAAGTCTGTCTTCTTCAGCACCATTTTAGAGGTGGAACATTTTTCGTTTGTTTCTCCACAAAGTTCCATCATCCTACTAAATTACTTGAGCGAAGGCAGTTGGAGTGGGAATGTCGTGTTATTGTATGTTTTCAGCACATTTCACACTTTAATTTAGCATCGTTTGGCGTGTCTGGTCGAGTTCATGTGAGAATACTTTGTTCAGCACATGCGACATGGTTTTCATGTGAATGGATGTTTGCTTGAACAGTGGCGATGAAATCTGCGCTGATTCACACCAACAAAAGTAAAATGAAGCCAGTAAAAATACTTTGATTGTAATTTTCTTTTTTTTTTCCTCATTAAACCTCTTCACTGCTTTCCTTCCTCCATCATCCATTTGAGGTTTTGCGTTATAATCGTGGCTGATTATTCCCTAATCATGTTGCAATCTCTGTACTTTTATCATGTTGCAATAGTGTTCTGATAATTTCCATGTTCCAGTAGATGCTTACATTTTGAAGTAGATGACGCAGAATGTGTCCCTCGTCACTGAGGATGTTCTACTGTGTGTGCGTGGGGATTTTTCCTAAATTTTCCATGCTATTTATGCACAAATGATGATTAATATGGGAAGCGGGATGATTCTTGCTTAGTGCCGTCTCCAGGAGAGCTTTGAAGTCAGACAGCACAAATATGAACTAATTTTTAATTTTCCTGTGATGATGCTGCTACAGTATGTAACACTGGAGCCGAAATAAACATGCAAGTGAGAAATGTTTTGCTTTTGTTTTTGAATTAAGTATTCACACAGGCAGTGCTCAGTTTGTTTTTAACTACGAAGCATGTTGGGGGTATAAAGACTAATCAGAGATCAGTCTGATCAGCAGTGATGTGAAGTTAGATATCTTAATAGTTCTTTTGTTTTTGCACTACCTGCACATTAAATATGTAGCTAATACATTATGTACCTTGTATGGGTAAGTCAATTTTGAATACCGGCGCATGGCCAGTCTTATTGATTTCAAACGTGCGAATGTTATCAGGGAACCAAAGTTCACATTGGATGCACAGTCTAAAAAAAAATGGCAATGTTTGATACATAAAACATTTTCCTCATTAAAGCTTAGGTAATTAAAAAAAAGAAACAAACAGCTCCCCCTCTGCTGTTTTGACTGAAGACCGAAATCAAATTGTCAAACCTAAAATAAGAATGGCTGAATACTTGTAAAATAAACAGATTTACTTGTAATTTGGCAGCGTTGGTGCTATAAAAAATTTTTTTTCAGCTGTTGAGCTGCCAGCAGAGGTCAGTAGAGCACTATTTAACGATTGTCATCGGAAGACTTCCTGGAAGGCCGAAATGAGGCTGCTGTCGTGCTGCCAGATCAGACAACCAGCAATGCAATGCACGATGATGTCATATCCGGCGCTGCAGCACTGCTCTTTGATTGGCGACTTAGACATTTTTTTTTCCAGACGGTTAATCGAACAGCCGTTGAACATATTCTCCTCCGGTCAGATGCATTAATATGAGGTTAGCATGATAACGTTTGCGTTGTGGTCAACTAGTGCTGGCGGAGTCTCTTTCACATGGATTCGCCTGTGGATCATAAGATAACCTCTGAAAGATAACGCGGCAACAGTAGCGCACACGGCCACTCCAAAGTTATCAAACAGCTCAATCAACTCTCTCTCTCTCTCTCTCTCTCTCTCTCTCTCTTCTGTGTCACCCTCTCTCATTTGTCTGGACTATAAATGACACAAGTACAGTAAATGACAGACACACCTGTTTATGAGCTGCCATGACACATCGCACACACACACACACACACTATCTGCCAGCGCTTATATACTATGAGTCTGAGGACAACATGTGCGATCGTTCAGTCGCTGGGAGTGGCCACATGACATCTATATGGAAGTCACACTGTTGTGTAAGCACACAGTTAAATGCAAACACACTTGCACGGGCGGTTATTTGAATATAGCGTCCTCTTGCTGTGCAGCATTCGGAGATTTGTGGCTTCCAGCCGCCACATAGCTCAGCAGGTACGAGGAAGGGTTAAGTGATCCAAGTCCTCATTAAACGTGGATCCTGACGGCAGTCAAACTTTTTAAATAACAAACATTTTACAATATCAAGCTGAGAAAATAATGTGCCGTTGAAATGAGTGGACGTGCTCTGATGTTGCTAATGCTGACTTTTTTTTTTTTTTGGCTCAAATAGCTACGCCTCCGTGGCAACCGTGCCACAATAGAAAAATGATGTCATCCAATGCCACTGTATTATGTCATTTGTCATGGCAGTATGATGTCATCATGCAATTTAGCTTGCTTATTTATATCCTTCCTTGTGTGGCTGTATCTGCACCTTTAGAAGACAACAGACGCAATACAAGAAACTATTTTTTAAACTTTCTTCACATCAAATTCGGAATTTTTCACTTTCAACTCTCAGCATCCGCACACATTTTCTGCAGGAAATGCTATTTTGTAGTTTATTCTACTGTTTATATGAGGGCAAATACTCGCCGATATGCCCCGTAATGATGGCAGCACAGGCCTGATCTGATGAGCGATGCTATCTGGACGCAGACAGTGCTAAGCTTTATTCAGGACCAACATGCCTGGGAACACGTACACCTGCGCTGCGACACTGTTGTCCCCGATGTGTTTAGTTTTTGCCCTTGTCCAGGAGCAAGTTGTTTATCCGAAGCAGACAATGAGCAGCCCATGTCCTCCGTCCTCGCCATGCTTTTCTCTAATCATCTTAATCTGCAGTAATCTACCTCAATACTTTATGTCTTTATCCCAAAGATAAGAGCGCTGGAAAATTACGACTGGCTCTTCACTCACGTATCTGAGCGCACTCTGCGAGTGTGCCCACATCGGCAAACGCGCTGGCATACACACGCGCGCGCGCTGGACACAGCCCCACAATCAATGCTAGCCATTGAATAAACTGGATTCAGCGGTTTATCTGCCGACAGGAGAAGAAAGGCAGCAACTGTACAGGTATGTAACATGAGGGATCCAGTTACACTGTCCGAGGAAGCTTGCGAGCGTTCCCCTGTGAAAAGATCCGGAATGTTTTAAAACCTCCTTATCAACTCCAGCAAATTTGTCAGACAGTCACGGCATATTGGAGCACTGACAAAGGCCGTCTTTGTGGTCGGGGTTTTGTTTCCCCCTCATCTGTTGGGAAGATCTGCTTGTTTTTCAAAGCACTGCTGGCCACCATTGAAGAGCACCGTGATGCCTCCATGACCACACTCTTCAATCAGATTCCTGAAAATACAGGAATGGTGATAAACTCCCCGGACTAGTTTCGAGTATTTCTCCCTGCCTTATTTTCATATCCGGGAAAATCTTAATCATGTACTCAAGGAGACAATCTATGATCCAAATATGGAGAGGGAGATAAGGCAGTCATGTTTGGAACTCCTGCTCGCTGTTTTTCATCGTCAACTTGCCAAATCCAGTCGATCGAGGTGGTGCAGAGAGATTTAGAGCCCGAGGAATGAAATGGAAGGAGGCCACCAAGAGGATGTTGTTTCTTGGCGTTTGTGAATCAATGTACCATGTCTTTTTCAGCCCGAGGAAGTGCAGGTATCACAATGGTGAGTGCAATAATAACAGTTCCTCTAACCTTCAGCTTCACCCTTCAACGGGCTCCTTTATCTGATGAGCATGCTCGCATGTGGCCCGGCAGCTGAGAGACAGCGGGAGATACTGTCAGATTTTCAATGCCGTCAAAACAGATGCTATCTGGCCTCTTCATGTCTAATTACCTGTTTACTCCAAGGGCTTCGAGTGAACGCTGCAGCCGCCGGCGCTGATAAGAACTGGCGTTATTTTAAGGGAATTCAAGGTTTACATTTGCTTCCACGATTTGAGCTCGTGCCTTTTTGTCAAAGTGAAGTTGAGTTGAGCTGGAAAGTCCCATTTAAGTTCATGGCCATCTTTGTGTGCCATAGTAAGTTTCGAAAAAAAAAAAAAAAAACATTTGTAAAGGCTCTGTTGTTGTAGTTCCAGGGTTGATCGACAATCCGTTTTTTCCATCGAGGGAGTTAGACAAAAAAAAATGATTTTGTGACACTTTTTGCCACACATACAAGGCGAATCCATGGAATGGCGCCAAGCTTCAGTCACTAGCGTGAGAGCTCTCAAGTCTTCTATCAATTCCATCAGTCCTCTGCTCACACTTTGGTTCCGCTACTACAAACTTCTGCTTAAGGATATAAAGCCCTCATCTGCCATTGGGGCAGCCTGATGTGCTAGCTTGCATATCTGCTCAGGACACACACACACACGCACGCACGCACGCACGCACGCACACACACACACACACACACACACACACACACACATACACGCACTCTGCATACCTCAAGATTGGTATTTACAATAGCTTTCATTTAGATAGTGAAGAAAATGAGTTTTGTTCTCTTACTCCGCTAAAGATTCAAATGTACAAGTCCAGTTTCACATCTCTTTGGGTTTCGGTTCTCAGATGTGACTGTTCACACTAACGTGACTCAGTGTGAATGTGGATGGGAATGAGTCAGTGTGGGATCTGATTCAAAAAGGGAAAAAGGTGAAGCATCTCCGCTTTGCTAGAACTTTGATGTGGTGAGTCATGGCCACAAGTTTACATATTTCCATTCTCACCAAAACATCCTCCCTGTCGTGATATCTTTGGAATACATCAGCTTCAGTCTGGGAACATGCAAATGTATTTATTTGTTTGATTTGCCATTCCATAAACCGAGACCGGCAGTATTACAGTGTGCAAGTGTTTCCGTGGCCTTGTTGCTCATCTTTGGATTCTGGTGGTGGAAGGTGGAGCTCCTTTGTGGTCTAACAGCACGCTGGAGTCTGTCAGAGGTGCAGGGAGATGTTGGCCGGAGCAGTATTCGGGTGCAATGATGGCTGAGGGTGGTGTCAGCCGCCACACCTCACTCAGTACTGATTTTACTTTTCGACAGTTTCAGAAAACAAAGTTTTCTTTTGACATAAAAAAAATAAAAACCTCCCAAACTTGTAAATCAGAATTACATGCTTCTTTGCATTTCAACAGAGTTGAATTTTCAGCTCTGGTTTGCTTACACCATCTAGAATTTGATGGCCTTTTCTTATTATTTGCACAGCTCAGCACTGGGGTTTAAAAACAATGCAAAATTTAGCATGCAATGATAAAATTATGGTTATGAAGAATTGCAGCAATGCCGCACTGTATCTGATTTTTCTGACGCATAGTTCTTCACATTGAAAAAAAAAGCAAACGCATACAGAACAACAGTAGTGTTTTATCTTAAGTCTTAAGAAAGACGTGCGTGGTAAAATATCTAGCTATCGTAAATTTATTGTGATATTCTTCATAAATCGGGTGTCATCTTTCATAAAAATACATGTGAAATACATTGGCATGATCCTCCGGCTACAAGACATGTTTCAGATTCTACTTCCAAACCACGTCTCCCTCACTTCCTTTGTCCCACAGCAGAATCATGTCGACAAACAGGTTCTGTTACGTGATAATAACATTATAGGTTCTGTGCTTAATGTCACAGTAGCACGAGTGAAGCTGGCATCTGATGTTAGTGGTGATTGTGACTTTAAAGAAGATGAACTTCAACCCGCTTTTAACCCTGCGCGCGCGTGTGTGCGCTTGTGTCGTTAATGTGTGTGACGGCTGGCCGTCAGCTGGTGTACGCTCAGTTACTCAGATGATAAACTGCAGTTGAATTGCATGCAGCCACTCTCCTCCTCATATGACCTGAAAACGTTTATCTCCACGTCATCTGGTTTGAGTCTTTAAAAGGAATCAGCCTTCATTCTTCAGCCCTCATTTACAATATCACTGTGATCTCAGTCATGCAGTCGCCTCATGTAGTTTAACTCCACACAATTAGTTCTCCACTCTTATTCTTACGAGCTTCACTAACCATGTTGCTTCCTATTTAAGAGACATAAATAGACCATTTACATTCAGAAAGTTATCATTTAGCAAAAAAAATTGTCGCTTTACATTTGGCTGAATGCAAACTGAACTGGTTTGAGAGGATGCCTCACGAATGAGCTCAAGATTAACAATGGATTCAAAACAGGTTTGTTTTTCTTTCTAACTCAACAAAAGTATCGACATTAATTTCATAATCAATTAATCAGAAATGCCACACTCGAATTCAGAGACCAAACGATTCATTGTGCAAGCTCATGCCACGTATTACAAGATTTGTGCAAATGTTTCTCTTGAAAAGTACACGAGGATGTCACGGCACAACCCAGAATGCTCGATTCAGAATGTTCGAAGAAAGGCGTAAAGTCTAACAGTGAAGCCACGGCCTGTTTTATGATTAGAAACCGCAGCTCAGTTCATGATTTCAGTTTTCACCATAACGCCGGCCCCCACGGCCCGCCGTAGTCCCACAGGTAGGGCCGGTACTGATACGCTCTGCAGAAGGAGGTGATGAGTGACGATCGGACCAAATCCTCTCTCAGTCCCTCTGCTTTGTACACGTCCCTGCACAGCTCCGACGTCTGCTGCTTCCTCTTCGTTTTGTACCTTCGGTTCTGAAACCAGATCTTCACCTGGGTCTCGGTCAGTCTCAAAGTGCTGGCCAGGTGGGCCCTCTCCGGCGCCGACAGGTATTTCTGATGGTTGAACTTCTTCTCCAGCTCGAGGACCTGCAGGTGGGTGAACGCCGCTCGCGAGCGCTTCTGCTTGCCCGAAGATGGAAAGCTGCTGGGCTCTGAGGTGCTGGGACAGGATGCGTCCAGAGGCTCTGTGAAGCAGAGAGTCATTGAGAGGCGGTGAGTGCGGGGCAGCCTGCATGCTTGAGGATGCTGCTGCTGATCATCATCATCATCATCATCATCATCACCGGCATGAGTGAAATATGCCGCTAGATTAAAAGCACTCCCACTTCATGGCACACTTTTAGCCATTTGAACCCCACGTTATCGCAAGAGCGTGTGTGACCTGCAAGGCGCTCACCTGACTGCTCCGCAAACTCCGACCCTGACAACTTTTCAGACTCCTCTCCCCACTGAGAGCGTTGTTCCATCTTCTGCGAGCAGCATGTCCCGCAGAACCTCGCGTTGTCCTTAACGGAGAGGATGTCCTCTATGAGGAAGGAGGTCAGAGGCTTGACTGTGTCAGACATTTCCATCCAAGTAATCCACAAGTCAGGGGCTTCTCGGCGTCAGAGGGCAACAGCCGTGACGTGGTTGCAGCAGCGTGTCTCCTCACGCGCACACACACCGGCTGAATTTATACAAGTGCAGGGGCGGGTTTACCCAGACTGCACTGGCAAGTGGAGGAGGCGGGACTTTGTAGCTGACTGATAAACTCACATTCAGTGACTTTCATTTGTGCACATCCTCCGGTCCTGGTAGAACCACCAAAACTATGAAGAATATGAAAAAGAACATGTTATACACCATATGCAAATCTGGGACTTGTTTAGCTAAAATTAAAACCCAACTCCACTATAATTTGTTTTTTTTGGTCAATATTACTCATTTAAGAACTTGCTGATTCAAGTTCATGGTTATTTTGGAGTTTGTGCTGCCGAATAGATTTTCAGTTAATTGAAACTTTCAGTTATCACCCCAAAAATTATCAAGTCTGACATCTTATCCAGACAGAGATATGATGAAAATATAACACTGTGGTCTGTCCTGGTAGTCGGATTGAGTCATGCCTTGCTCTCCATGGAGTCCTCAGGGCAATTAGCCTGTTGTCTGTGCCTGCAGGGGGTTTGGGGTTGGGGGGGGGGGGGGGGTTCAGAGTGGGTGGTCATACCTATTGCATCACTAATGAGTTTGGCACATTTCGGCCGGCTCCTGGACGGACGCAGTCATTGTTTGCAGGCTGTTTATGTGTTGCTGGCCGTGTTGCGGCCTGACCTTTCCCCTGAGAAGGAGACATTTACTGCCAGTGTCTGTGCTCCTCTGGGACTTCGTGCTTCATTTGGACAATCATGAATCTCAGTACGAGAAACATGATCCTCCTCGATGTCCCCTGCCCCTGCTGGCTCCCGCAACCACACACCAGGTCACCGCCAATTAACTCCACACTGACCACTGTTGCTCTGTCGAACCTTTGGGTCAACGTAGTTCCTATGATTCAGGTAATAAGTCAAATTTAGTGTTATTTCATGTGCAATATATGAAGCCACATGGGCCAGTAACGGTTTACGTTGTTATTCTGTGTTGTCATTTCCTGCATGTGAAGCGTTATATAAGCACTGTTTTTTCCTTTTGGCTTTTTTTTAAATGGACAGAGGCTCCTCAGAGGCATTAGCTGTTGTCACGTCAACAAGATTAAGATTAAGATCATCTATATGATATGTCTCACCTTGAATTCTTCGTCTGCGGCCGACTGTCTGTAAAAGTATGTTGAACCGTAAGCACCCAAATCTTTATCCTGCGGTCTAGACATAATTTTGCGCACACTCAAACCCTCATGGTGATTACACATGTCGCACGGCGCTGGAAACGAGCGTGGGACTCCTTGCAGGAAACTTAAAAGAAATATGTACTTTTTGGTGGAATTTTGAAACAGGACCACACCTGAAATGTGCTTCTCACTCGCGTCTATCTGTTAAACATTTGCAGGCTCTGTGTCAGTGTTATGTTCACGTGACTGAATGAGAAAACACACGCTGTGGGAGCGAGTGTGCCGGGCGGGGCAGTCAAACATGCTAAATAACTCCGACCTGGAGCTCTGAGAGTGCACGTTTCGCCCAAAACAACAACATGTCCTCTCGCATTTATTGTATTCCGAGTATTAATGTCCTGCTACATAGCTCAACATCCCAGGTAACGTAGCGCGACCTCTGACCTTCCAGCCTGGGAAGCTGTTTGTCTTCCGCAGCAGCCGATATGTGTTGACGATGTTTTCTTTAGAGCCACGGCGAGTTGCTCCGCCATCAATCTTCCGCTGTTTTCCTGCTAGCGCTTTGTCAGAGATGAGCGGCCAGACGATGTCGAAACAATGTGTGTGACAGGCATTTTTAACCTTCATCCATTTCTTCGGTCGTTGCACAAGCTCCCCCATTCACCGCGCTCAGCGGCAACGCGTCGTCACGCTGGAGGGTTCAGCCGGAGGTTTTAGCTTTTTTCGCGCAGCAGGTTTACGCAAAGAATTCAGGAGCTGGTCGACTCTTCCGTTGTTTTACCGTGACTTTTAGAGAGCAGCCAGTTATGCAGTGGAGATGGCCCAGCTGGCATCGGGTGTGGAGGTTTAGCTCGAGCAGATGCAAAAGTGGACTTAAGGCCAAACAGGGTATGAGCGGTTCTGATGGTGGGTCAGAGTTTACTGGTGTAATAGTGAGACCACGGACCAAGAGTGAGGCATTGCCTCGGCCGGCTCCTGGCCTCAATCATTGCCTGGCGACGGCTCTCTGCAGGCCCAGCAGATACAGTGTGTGACGCCCATTGAGGGTGTCACTGTCCATTTAACAGGATTATTGGGCCTCTCTACAAACTCTTTTCCAATTATGAGACATTTTCAGGAGTACTGATACCTGTTCAAACAGTGATTTGTGCTGAAGAGCCTATTAGAATCATATTGATACTTAAAAACCTTTGAACGTAAGAAACATGGTTTCACGGCACGTGTCTCTGCTAAGGGAGCTGCGTTTTTGTTAGTTAGGCCTTGTTAGTCGTTTAGTTTGGCAGCTATCAGGATTACACAAGCTCGATGAGGATGATTTTGATGAAATGAGGTGGAGGGGTGGAGTACGTTCGACGGAAAATCCCGTTAGATTTGGGGCTTTTTTTTTTTCTCTCACTTTTTTAACATAAAAAAGGGCTTCATTAAATTCTCAGACTGAAGATATGTGCTCTAAAATAATTGTTGTACTTTTATACTGTATATTTGGATAGTTGCCCTCAGTGGACATCTGGCCTCTATAAATACCCCTCTAGGTAATTTCTTATACTTTTGGTGTATGTAATGTATATGTAGGAAATTATCGATCTTCTTGTACGGGTTCATTTTTAAATGGATGTGCTTCACCATGCAATGTGGAAATCTTCCACTAGAGGGAGCTTCAAATTCAGTTATTCTCCTTTCCACAGCAGCCGTTTGCAACTCCAGCAACCAACCACACACACACACACACAAATAAGCATTGATGGAGAATGCTTATTTGTGTGTGCGTGTGTGTGTGTGTGTGTGCGCGCGCGCGCGTGTGTGTTGTGTGTGCTGACACTGGGGTGCAGGAGCATGTTTACAGTTTGCTGGGTTGCACATCACTGGA
>CAAKHG010015424.1:35707-47023 GCA_901007715.1 Dactylopterus volitans | reverse complement strand
TAATTTTTTTGTTTTTTTTTTTTTTTTTTTTTTTTTTTTTTTTTTTTTTTTTTTACCAAAGTGCTTTTTAAACATTTTTATGCCTCTCTGATGGACAGTACCAATTTGATGACAGCAAATGAAGGAGACCTAATTGTCACCAGTATTCAAAAAGGCAAATGTGGTTCATGGAATCATGTTAATGAACTGACACTTAGCCACATTAGCCATTATTTAATTTAAAAGCAACTATCCAGTCCGGTCAATCAAATCGCTTTTTGGGTTGACTGTACATATTGCACATAATAACTCAATGTGCTTACATGCATTTGTTAGATATATGCAAATATGGAAAAAAAACAACTCCCATATGTCTTTCTTTGTATGTCTCAGTCGCTCATTTACAACCGTCTCTCATCTATCTTTTTCTGCCTTGCCTTGATAAGTAGATGGTCTTACATAAGTGTCTGTCAGACTCTCCCACACAACTGCAGCAATTCATCTCATCTCTGTCCACTTAGAGGAAATAGGAAAGAGCAGTGGGTAATGATAGATGCAAAGATGCGATGAAGCCAGTAAGAAAAGGAGACAGAGGCAAGACATGAAGAGACATGGTTGAAGCGAGGAACCAAGCTCAGTGTCTTTAATTAGTGTTTCCATGTTCAAACAGATGAAGATCCGAGCGATGCAGCAGCTGCCCTTATCAGCGTGCAAATTAAGATGATGGATGATGATAATTGATTAATGAATACTGGTCTCACTTTTCACTGATTCAGCACCGTCAAAGCCCCACTCCCTTTCCCCTTTAGGATGTTCATCTTGGATCTATGGACACCGCAGAAAAATAAGCCTCCTTAGCATGCTGGACTAGATTCATGTTCAGATACGGTGTGAATGAGACAAGCTGCTGATTTTCTCCATCATGGGTTCCATGCGTGGACGCTCTCTGAATGACCTGCAACAGTCTGAGAGCTGCCGCATGCAGCAAGCTCATTTATATTATCTTTAATTACCATATTACTGGCTCAGTACTGATAAGTGCTTCTCACTACTTTGCCAACATGAGAGCCTTTGATTGCAGTCATCGCTTTCATGTTCCTTTTTTCATTGCTTTTCTTTCGTGAAAATCCCAGACTTGCGTCTTTCTTCTGTTTCCACACTCTTGAGTCGATGAGCGCAACTGAAGGACTCCTTTTTTTTTTCTTCCTTTGCCGTGCCATTGTGTTCATGTAGATGAGGACCCTGACAGTGCCGTGGATGACAGGGACAGCGACTATCGCAGTGAGACCAGTAACAGCATCCCTCCTCCATACTACAGCACATCCCAGCCCAATGCCTCTGTCCACCAGTATCCAATCAGCCACCAGCACCGTAGCTCCAGAAGCTTCTCTTACCCACGCTCAACCAACAGCCAAGACCTCGACTACCATCAGAGGACTGTCAGGTGTGTGTTTGTGTTAGTGTAATTAGCTGCAATGAATAATTCATTCTGCTCGCTAGAAATAAATGTGTTTTGAGTAACAGGTGAATCATTTTCATGATACAAAAAAGAAGGTAAATCTCACAGCCAGCCATGAATGTGTTTATTATCAAAATAGCTCGTTTATTCAGAAGTTAGAGGTTAATGCCAGAATTTCTGTCGTGTTTGTGCTGAGTTTTAGCTCATCTATGGGTGAGTGATTATAGTTAATGGATCTCTTGCAGTGCAGGCCTTCAGTGGGTCATGCAGACCAAATGCTATTCATCTTTCATAGTTGTTTACTATACTGTTACATTTCTCTGTGTTTATTGATGAATTTTGCACTGGGAATGAAACTGTGCAGCCCTCCACCTCATGCTTTATGAATTATTCAAAATGCAATCGAATGGTCAATACTTCACATAAGATTAGCTGCTGGTTTGAGTGTATTGGACAGGGCAACCTCCACGCACCCTGGCCCATTCTTCTTCATCTCCTCTTCTCTCCTTCTGATTTGTCTCAGCATTCACCACTCCCACCTCAGCACCCCATACCTGCACCCTCCCCCCATTCCCTCTCCTTTCTGTGTCTCGATTCTGTTTTTAATAGCCCCATTCATCAAGGAGTATAAATACTTTTTCCCTTTTTGTTGCTTTTCTGGATGCTTGTTCTTTTTTTGTCAGTTTGAGGCCTCTCACCTTTCTATCTTGCTCTATTTCTCATTGCTTGTCTGGTACTTGTATCCCCTGAGGTTTCAATCTATTAGTCATCAGCATTATTCCTGGTCTTCCTGCAGAAAAAGTTTTCAGTAGGGATGTCTATTTGCGAGAATGTTTTTAGATTTTCACATGCATACATTTATTATTCAGAATATGCAATAATAACAGGGGTCAAACAGTATGTATCTTGACTCTAAAAACCTCCTCATTACTTAAAGTAAATAACCAGTCTCTTCTGGACACTTTACAGTCTTGCCTTTCTTGTCTTCCCCTTTTCAGCCCCACAGGCAGCTACGCATCATCTGCAGAGTTGAGTCGCTGTAGCAGTCAGCTGAGTGAAGAGGACTATGGTGGCGAGTATGGAGAGAGGGACCCTTACGATGAGAACGATTCCTACCACTCCTGCCACTCCTCGGTCAGCTACAGCAAAGGCTCCCCAGACTGGGACCCCGATGAGACCCAGGGGGCGTACAGCGACGAGGGCGGCTACAGCAAAGATGGAGGTGAGGAGGCGGCCTTATATGAGGAAGATGATGGAGGACTGTATGAGGGAGAAGAGGAGGGCCTCTATGAGGATGAGGAGATGATGTACGATGATGAAGATTTGTACAATTTGGATGGAACCCTCAGCGAGGACATGGAGCCCCCGTTCACACCCACCCCAACGTCAGCTGCCCCGCCAACTCTTGATGTGCCCAACTCCAGACCTCCATTAGAGAAACAGCCCTCTTTACACCAACAGCAGCCCCCTAACCAAGCTTCTAACCAAACGCCCAGCCAGGGTCATCCTCCTGGCATGGCCCCAGCAGGACAGCCCCCCTCTAGTCAACAAGCTGCCCAACTGCCTAAACAGCCGCAGCCCCAAACACAGCCGCAGCCAGCCCCGTCTGCCACTTCCTTCTTCTCGATGGCCAAGCCTCTAACAGCCGCAGTCACAGGCTTGGCCTCAACATTCCTGTCTTCTGTTCCCAACGCACAGCCTGCCCAGTCTCATCCCCCAGCGACAGCCACATCTCAGCAACACCAGTCTCCTGCTGCCAACGCTGTCCCGCCATCCCACCCAGCCACCATGGCTACCTCAGCGTCCCAGCCCCCCTCCAATACCATGGGCACTCCCTCCAAACAGACCCCAGTCTCTGCACAGCCTCAGTCCCTTCCCAACGGTCCAATCACCACACAGTCGTCTGCCCCTGAGGACCAGGCTCCTCAACTGGATGAAGAGCCTTGGTTAGAGGAGGAAAGCATGTTGGAGGAGGCCAAGACACCCCCTGACCTTCCAGAAGAGAAGCTCACCATGGAAGAGAAGGGGGAGTACATTGAGGAGAGCAGACCACCGACTCCAATAGAGGAAAAGGAGATGCCACCTGAGAGGTAGGAATTAAGGTTGACACGGAATTAGAGCAACAATATAGACGATCGACAAATATAGACAGCACAAGAAAGAACATATTTATCACAAACGCCAGAAATGTGTCAAGTCCAAAAATACTTTTTGTTTTAGTCCTGCAATCACAGAGGAGTCGAAAGAGCCAGTGGATCCTTCAGTCAGAGCCAAAGAGAACTGGCTGAGACTCTACAACAAGGTCTTGGACCAGCTTCGGGAGGTAAGTGCATAAGTGCATGTAGGGACCCCCACCCATGGTTCAGAAGTCCAGTCCAGCCCGATTCAGCTCTACCTTCAGTGGTATAATCGTACTTTAGTGAAATATTGAAGTTGAGGAGACTCTAAAACTGCCTACCAAATCTCTGAAATATGTATGTGTGTTGCATTATTTATATGTAAAGACAGGGTACAAACAGTAAGTTCTTGGGAACTATTTTGATAGTGTGCTCAGCTAGACACCAGAGAGTACACTTAATGTGTTTCATATTCTATAATTGATACCTTTTGGTTTTCCTAAAATGAAAAAACTGATGGCTTGATGCCCAGCAACCTTTTTTTTTTTTTATTTTAGTTTGAGCTGCAACACCACAGTGCTGTATGATTGCCTGACACAGCTTGATTTAATTGTACATATTTACTTTGCTTTATCGGTTTCACTTGCATATTTTATCCACATATTTTGTTGTTTTTCATTGCTTTTGGATTCAGTTGTGCAGAGAATTAATCACTTGCTTCAATGTTTATGTTGATGTATGTCACGTTGTGTTTATGTGCACCCGGATTCCCTTCCTTTGTCCTTTTTTTGTTTGTTTGTGCCGACCCACTTTGTTTTCCTTCCAGTTTCATGTCATTGCCATAGTGACACTCATATGCACTTTGCTCGGCCATCATTGGAGCATGCTGACAGGTAGGTGCAAGCTGTTGGTTGAGAATGAAGGAAATGCTTTCCAGTGGTAAATACACTCAACAGATGTTTTATTCAACTCCTCAGTGTCTTTAAACAGGCATCTGCTCATTCATCTCCTCAACAATTCACAAACAATGTTTTATATATAGAGATATATATATACCTACAGTATACAGTATATACAGTATATATATATCGGAAAAAACACCACTGATTTAATATCACAAAATGATCTGGGTACTTGATGGAAAGAGCGTGATTTGAATCCAGTGATGCATCCTAATTTATGCACTCTATAAAAACTAGAAAAGACTGCAGGTTCAAACATTAGATTGACCGTTTATTTTTTCATAGATTCTTTTCTCTCTTATTAGGCTCGAGGAGAGACCTCCAGCTCGCTGTGGTTTGGTAAAGGAGGGTGAGTGTCTGCTCTCCATTTCTCAAGCAATACAGTTTGTTAGACGCCCATGCCGGTGACAACTACGGGCAGAGACGTTATGTTTATGGAGTTGTCAATTTGTATGTCCAACTTGTACAGCCTATTCTTTTGAACACCGTATCACCGTAGGGACAGTCTTCAGCTTCGGCACAGGTGTCGATTTAGGCTCAGTGTTTGAACTGATTAGAGTTTGGTCTTCAGGGGTCAAAGGTCAAGGCATTTGTGACTGCACAGAGCACATATCTGAGCATAAGTCATGTACCTGCAACACTATGGCAGCATATCAGACAAATGTCTTATAGGATGACATGATGATGTGTTGACTTTTTTTTTTTTTTTTTTTTTTTTTTACTCTGAATGCATTCAACACAATTCATTCAAAGACTTCATTACAGAAATTATGGAGAGACGTGGAAGTTAACTGCAACTTGACTGGTTAGTGAACACATACAAGCACGGGGCCGTAATTGTATGGTGTATTAGTGCAGCTGTGCTCGACACTCAAATAAAAAAATGCTCAGATCATCATGGAAACCTGCCACTTTGACTTGAAAATGCCCCTCAAGCGTCCTGGAATCCTCCGTTCTGTTGATTCTGATTCACGGGCTCATTGAGCTTGTGGCATTTGTCCAGTGAGTATTGACTGGCGATGGGCTGCCCTGACTTAGCTAGCGGGTCATTTGTGGATGAGGCAGACCTCAGAGGGGAAGTGAGGATGGATGCATGTTCACCAAACTGAAACCCAGCAAATTTCACACAAGTGTGTAGAGTGTCATTACCGTGATCTACATACAGCACCCTTCATTTGGATGAATTTCCTTGAGAAGTCTCTCAGTGGAGTCTTCGAAACAATGACTGAGTTACATTTGCCCACAGTAACCAAGCATTAAGTCATAGTGAAACAGTCGTAAATATTGCTGAGTATGTTTGAAAATGTAATGGCTCTTACTTTTTGCTCTTACTTTTTGCACTCAGGATGGGAGGTGCACTGTACAGTATTGACAGCATGCCGGACCTTCGCAAGAGAAAAGCCATTCCTCTTGTCAGAGATCTGGTGAGACACACACACACACATGCACGCATGCACGCACAAACACACACACACACACACACAGACACGCACGCACACACACGCACAGAGACACCTTCACATACATGCAGGCACACACACATCATGTCAGGTATGCAGGAATAATTTTTGGACTCTGAATCTCAGTACGTTCCA
The DNA here is from genome assembly GCA_901007715.1 of Dactylopterus volitans. Lineage (NCBI taxonomy): Eukaryota > Metazoa > Chordata > Actinopteri > Syngnathiformes > Dactylopteridae > Dactylopterus > Dactylopterus volitans. The sequence goes on along the minus strand of CAAKHG010015424.1, from coordinate 40,911 downwards.
GAAAAAACTATATCTATTGCTTCTTCATATGCTCTATAAATACTTAGTTTATTGTTTCTTATTCTAAGAACATCTAAAAATAATTTCATTTCTTGACTCGATCACAGCAATTATTCGCTGAAGTGACAGTATTCCCTCCCAGATGTTAGTGAATACCATATCAACTACAAAGTTACAATCATATACATATGCATAATAAGACCTAAAGGCTTTCATCGCTCATTCTCAGTAATAACTTAAATATGTTCTGAAATTTTCCTCCCTTTTTCTGTTGCTTACCCTCCATTTTATCACTGCTTTGCCACAACAGGCGATGGTAAGTTCCTGTCTATCCTTTATAGAAATGAAATAAACATTCTGAACACTGCACTCTTGGTCACTTTTAAAAACAAAACTTTTTCTCTTGTCAGTCTCTAGTGCAGAACTCTCGAAAAGCTGGAATCACCTCTGCAATGGCCTCCACCACCCTCGGCAACGAGGAGCTGGTGGGTTTCTTCATCTCAGTTTGTTTCACACTTCTGGTTCGGATCTTAAATCTGCTCAGTGCTTCCTTAGCCTCCTCACGTTCTCCTCTCTATGTATTTTGCAGAAGAGTCATGTTTATAAAAAGACCCTGCAGGCTCTGATCTACCCCATCTCCTCCACCACCCCACACAACTTTGAGGTGTGGACGGCCACCACACCCACCTACTGCTACGAATGTGAGGGTTTGCTGTGGGGTATCGCCCGGCAGGGCATGCGCTGCTCCGAGTGCGGCGTCAAATGCCACGAAAAGTGCCAGGATCTGCTGAATGCCGACTGTCTGCAGAGTAAGTGCAGTGTTTTGATAGATGGATGCTCATCTGCAGCATCCATGCACACACACACTTGTTAAACATATGCATCTATTTTTTGCTAAGATACACACACACACACACACACACACACACACACCCAGCCCTCCACACAAACTCAGACCTATTTTATCTCATCCTCTATATCCTTCTGCCTGATTGACATCCCATTATTCTTGTCCTCTATCCACTCTCACATTCCCCTCCCTCTTCCTTTCCAATTTATCTCCTGAGTAATGTGCTGTCATACTCCTTCCTCTCTCCTCTCTCCCTTCTACCCAGAACCTCTTGCATTCATACCGCTTTGTCTAATTCAACTTTGCAAGAGGTTTCTTATCCATTCTGTAGTCATTCTATGCTTTGCATGATTAATTTGTTTCCTGTCTCAAAAGACTCTTGAAAGATCTAAGTGACAAAACGATCTGTTGGTCTTCAACGCTACAATCTACATTTCCCTACCATATCAGCAGCTAGGTTTAGACAGTTTCGCCCATAATAATGTGAGACTTTGACCCCTGACCAAAAAATATAAGGCTTTCAAAAACTGATTTGATGCTACCTTAACTTTGTGCAGAGTTTTAAGGAGATGAATTGCAGTGAAACATAAGATAAGCTTATGGGCTTACGAGCCATGTGCCCTTGAATATATTTTACACTATTCTCCCTTCATCCATCTGTCCCTCAAGGAGCTGCAGAGAAGAGCTCCAAGCACGGGGCAGAGGACCGAACGCAGAACATCATCATGGTCCTAAAGGACCGCATGAAGATCAGAGAGAGGAACAAACCAGAGATCTTTGAGCTAATCCAGGAAGTGTTCGCCCTTGACAAATCAACACATGCCACACACATGAAGCAGATCAAGCAGAGTGTGCTTGATGGGACCTCTAAATGGTCAGCAAAGATCAGCATCACTGGTGAGACAATTACCGAGCGCACAGACAGTAGTTATCTCATTGGTAAAGGTCTACGTTTCAATGACTCTCCTTCTCCCATCCTCAGTGGTATGTGCTCAGGGCCTGCAGGCTAAAGACAAAACAGGATCCAGTGACCCATATGTCACTGTCCAAGTGGGTAAGACCAAAAAGAGAACCAAGACCATTTATGGAAACCTAAACCCCGTCTGGGAGGAGAACTTTCACTTGTGAGTTCACAGTTTGTCTCAAGCAATTTAAAATGTCATCATGTGTTACCATAATGCAGGGGAATGTTTGAATGTTGGGAAAAATCAATTTCCCTTTATTTAGTGTTTTATTTTTTGGTTTTCCAAACCAGATGCCAGATATAGAAAAGAGAGCATTCGTCCAACGTCAAGATACGTTCCTCTGCTCCACAGGTGTGGACTTCTCATGTTTGTTAATAGTAAATTTCTCTGCCTCATCCAGCGAATGCCACAACTCCTCCGACCGCATTAAGGTCCGCGTGTGGGATGAGGACGACGACATCAAATCTCGTGTGAAACAACGGTTCAAACGAGAGAGTGACGACTTTCTGGGTCAGACCATCATCGAGGTCCGCACTCTGAGCGGGGAAATGGACGTTTGGTACAACCTGGGTGAGTTGTCAAGAACTGAAGTCCTCGATTGCTGGAGATAGACCACATTTCCACCGACTAAGATGGCATGTATGTTTTACTTGAACCTGACAGACAAGCGAACCGACAAGTCTGCTGTATCGGGAGCCATCCGGATGCACATAAGTGTGGAGATCAAAGGAGAGGAGACGGTGGCTCCCTACCATGTCCAGTATACCTGTCTGCATGAGGTAAGACTCCTTTGTACATCTGCTGGAAATCTTCCAAATGTCGTCCCTCTATGTGACATATCTTTAATTAAAAATCAAATATGCAAGAGCAGCTTGCTAGGGCAGCCATACCACCCTGTGCACACCCAATCTTGTGTGCTCTGGGAAGCTAAGCAGGGTTGGGCCTGGTTAGTATGTGGATGGGAGATCATCGGGGAACACCAGGTGCTGTAATCCTCCAGCAGTCCCACCATCTACAGGGGGAACCACATGTGTCTGGTGCAATGTGGATTGGACAGCAGGCCACTGCGGCCACCGCGATCCGGATAAGCGGAAGAAGACAAATGAACAGAAGCAGCTTACTGTTCAGAGTTAACTCTCATCACTTTAATACAGGGTCCCACACAATCAGCCTCTGTTAATTTTCTTTTGTCCTTCACTTGAAATTTTGAAAAAAAACATTAATTTTGTTGCAGGAGTATAACAGCTCATTAGTAAGTGACTGGAACCACTTATAGGAAGATAGAAGACAAGGACATAAATATTTTTGAAACAGTGCATGTGTGCCTTTACAAAACTGACTTTTTGTTAAAACTGATATTCTTAATATTCCCAATTTTTTCTCACGATTTGGTCGAGGGATTAAAGATTACAAGGTCATGTGACTAAAGGCTTATGGCTGTCTAAGTACCAGTATTTGGGAGGGTTTAAGCACGAGTTTGTATTCGCCCTAAGTGCAACCAAAGATGTACACTCACACTCACACCGCTCTTTTCTCCATTTTCAGCATCTGTTCCAGTACACAACTGAGGAGCAGAACGGTGGGGTGGTAAAGATCCCTGATGCCAAAGGGGATGATGCCTGGAAGGTGTATTTTGAGGAGACGGCTCAGGAGATAGTGGATGAGTTCGCCATGCGCTACGGAGTAGAGTCCATCTACCAGGCCATGACGTCAGTCCTCCAAGCATTGCTCCTAATTTTGAACCTGTTAAAGATAAATTCAATCGAATTGAATAAATGCTCTGTTTGTGGATGCCAGGGAGCAAAGGCAAACTAAATGTACTAAATGTTCTTTTTGCGCCTTCCATCCCTCAGCCATTTTGCCTGCCTGTCATCCAAGTACATGTGCCCGGGAGTGCCAGCCGTCATGAGCACCCTGCTCGCCAACATCAATGCTTACTACGCCCACACCACTCAGTCGTCCAACAACGTTTCAGCCTCAGACAGATTTGCTGCATCAAACTTCGGCGTGAGTCCTTTTAATTTTTTTTTTTTTTTTTTTTAATGTCTGTTGATGTAACTATATATAGTTCCTTTTAGACAGTTGTGTCTTATTTCAACTGAATATTTACACAGGCAAAATGTTTACAATTAAACTAAAATCCTACTCGAAAAGACTTATATTAAGTGTACTCTTTCTAGAAATTACACAGGTTTCTTCAGTGTATCCAGTAAAAGTTCTCAAATTTTACGGAAAATCGCTATTCACGAGAAGACCGTGTTGCCCTTAAAAAAACTCGCTAGAAATGCTGAAAGGGGAAATGCAGCGGAATCTGGCCCTTCCCACCTCTTCAAACATCCAGTCAGCTGAGTGTCGTTGGAGCTCGCCTGGGGTTTGTGTAATTAAGTGAAAAGAAATAATCAGCTGAGCAGTTCGTTCTGTCCTTGTGTCATTTCCTGTTTAGAAGGAGAGGTTTGTCAAACTACTGGACCAGCTGCACAACTCCCTGAGGATCGACCTGTCCATGTATCGGGTAATGACTGCGTCGCTCTGCTGAGAAGCATTCTGAATTACATATTAATCAATGAGCGTTAACTGTTTTACGCTGGCTGCATTAGCTTGAGTAATCTCCATGTATGCACATATGGAAATGCCTTTTTCCTCTTGGATAACATGTATTTTCTTAAAGGAAAGTTTCTAATTGTGTCAGTGTGTGTTTTCAGAATAATTTCCCGGCCAGCAGTCCTGAAAGACTCCAAGACCTCAAGTCTACCGTTGACCTGCTGACAAGCATCACATTCTTTAGGATGAAGGTACCAATTACTGAATTATGAGAGAAATTTATCTTTGGTGTCGTTGTTAATTTCGTTTATTTTCAGTAAAGTTTAAAACAGCAAAGTTCAGTTTTCCAGCACATGACATAAAGTAGCCAGAGGCCCATACTGACAAGCAGCCTGTAATTACCCTATCTAAACTGAAGCTGAAATGTCGTGTGTGTGTGCATGTACGTGAGGGTGTTATGAACCTTGGTGCCATTTGTATATCTCACCGAGTTGATATTTTAATTCCCACGGACATAAACCCCCCGCTGAGGCTTTTTTAGACTCAACCATATGTTGTGTAATGTTTGTGTTCAGGTCCAGGAGCTGCAGAGTCCCCCGAGGGCCAGCCAGGTGGTGAAGGACTGTGTAAAAGCCTGTCTCAACTCCACCTATGAATACATTTTCAACAACTGCCACGACCTCTACAACAGGGAATACCAGACAGACCCTGTAAGTCTGTGTGTGAAGCAGGAGTGCTGCTCTACTGCTTCGAAATGTGAAAAATAAATACACTTTTATACCTCCTCGCTAAGCATGTTTCTGGGACATTTAAAAACGATTTCATGTGCAAGTGAAGACTGCAAATAT